>JAVJIX010000077.1:2692500-2900000 GCA_036785185.1 Paratrypauchen microcephalus | reverse complement strand
GAAAAATGGCCAGTAAGTAGTCTAAAATATGAGTCTGATTAATTAATCAATTAGCCTACACACATCTTTATCACAATGCAACATTTCCGTCTCACCTGCTGGTTGGCTTTTTCTTAGCCACCCCTGCAGTGATGTGCTACCCTTTGCTGCCTCCCTGAGGGTTTTCTCTCTCTCCTGCAACCGCCTCTTTTCCATGGGCATCACTTAACATAACACACATTACCCAAAATAATAAGATTTAGTCATTTAACCATTTTGAATGAACAAATTCATGTGATGCATTTAGGGCTGCAACTAACGATTATTTTAGTAGTCGACTAATCTATAGATCCAGTAACGATTAGTCACGAAAAAAAATATTACTAGGATAATGGACACGACACTAACGTTGGTATTTAGTGAGCACAGTTACATGTGCGTGCTTTAAGCATTCCGTTTCAAAGCGCAATATTGTCAGTATCCAGTTTTAAAAAAGTTGAAGTATTCTGTGAAACAGCGTTCTGTTAAGGGAATACTGCCAAAACACGACTAGACTACATTCGGAATGAAAAAGATTGTCCATCACTCGTGAGCAAATTGAGTATGGCCACCGTTCCGTTTAGCACTAGTGCTAATATTGGAATATTCCTCACATGCAGATACAGTGACTGGCGCAAGCTAGCTGCCCGTCACAACGCTCCCGCATTTTTCCGTAACTTTCCTAACTTTTTGCCTTTAAACCGCCCCACTTTTGTAAATATTTTTGTCAACACTGTTCGTTAAACTTGGGCTGCACTCGACGCTGCATTTTTTCCGCACTTTTGGTGGATTATTTACCTGTCTCGGCTTAAGATGTGTAAGGGACCCCGTCCTCCGCTCGTTTACACAAAGGATCAGCTGATGGCGCTGCGCAGCGCTGTTGTGTTCCCCGAGACAGGCATGTTATCCCTGACGAGATCCTGCGGACGACACGCCGTGGACGCCGCGCGGGACGTAAACTCCGAGAAAAGAAGAGACGCTGCAGGCCGGTCCTCCCCTCCGTCGTAACGGGGAATGTGCGCGCCCTCGCCAACAAGACGGACGAGCTTGTGGCGCTCGTTAGATTTCAGAGGGAGTACAGGGACGCTAGCGTCATTGTTTTTACGGAGACATGGCTAACACTGCAAATCACGGAGAGCGGGAAGAAGAAGGGAGGTGGACTAGCGCTGTTTCTGAACGAGAAATGGTGTAAACCTGGACACTGTACAGTGAAGGAGCAGATGTGTAACAAAGACATTGAACTGTTTGCTGTCGGCCCTGCGGATTCTTGACACAGACAAGTATTAAGTTCCAAATTAAAATGATACTTAAATAATACAACTAGTCGACAATGAAATTTCATGTCGACAAAATTTTATTGTCGACGTTGTCGACTAATCGTTGCAGCCCTAATCTCAATCTCACCTTTTACGACAACCGCGACAATGTCTTTCCACATGCAGGCTCCGGTCAGGTGCCAGTCACGTGTATTAGCAGTGGGCACTGATCCCACGGTCGCGGGAAGTGGCGAAGAGGCGAAGTCCGGGCGGGAGGCGCTGTGAAGCACGCAGTCTTCGCCTCAAGCCTTTCCTGGCCAACCCAGAGTTGGTTACGGCACACCGCCGCGGAGGAAGTGCGCTCGGCGCGGGCCGGCGACACCCAGGGAGAGGTCCCTGGGGGATCCTCCCGCAACGGCCGGCTGTCCCTTGCCCACCGAATCCCCTGGGTGGACCGCGTGGACCTCACCCTCACCCCTCTAAACGATTTCACATCCTCTTGAACTTTCTCTTCAAAGTTCTTTTCAACTTTCCCTTATGGTACTTGTCGACTATCGGTCTCGTGACGGTATTTAGCCTTAGACGGAGTTTATCATCCGCTTTGGGCTGCATTCCCAAAGAACCCAACTCAGAGAAAGACCCCGGCGCGATGGTGGCCATTACCGGCCTCACACCGTCCATGGGCTGAGCCTCTATCAGAAGGACTCAGGCCCCCGATCGTCACCGGGCAAGCGGACTTCCGTACGCCACATTTCCCGCGCCCGGCCGTCAGACGGGGATTCGCTCACCGCTACTGAGGGAATCCTGGTTAGTTTCTTTTCCTCCGCTTAGTAATATGCTTAAATTCAGCGGGTAGTCTCGTTTGATCTGAGGTCAACACGGGGTCCCCGGATGAGCTCACGGAGCTCCAGTGACCGTCACTCGCAAAGTGGTCCGGCTCGCGAGTGAATGAGGCTGCTTTTATTTTAGGAAAAATGTTTTGAGTGGTGATTTTTTTGTTTTCATTTTCAAATCTTGGCCTAGGCCTGCATGAAATTCTGTATCGATTGAACAATTTATTATTATTATTATTATTATTTATTTATTTATTTTCGACTCGGAAGGGCAATGTCAGTCCAGGAGCAACCTGAGCGACCCCCCCCGTGCACGTCCCTGATAAAGACGAAACAGTACAAAAACTAAGACAAAAAATCTAAATCTATAATCTGAAAGCAGTGCAACAGAATAAATAAATACCTATTTACAGATGTCCAAAATGTGCAGTGTGCATCAAAAATGTGCAATGGAAGATACAGCAGTGAGATGGTAATGTGCAATAGAAGTAGTAAAATTAGTAGTAAAATTCCAGTAGTAAATGTGCAACAGTGCAACAGTAGTCCTTAGCAGCAGTTTTTAAAGTGTCTAGAGTGATATGTCTTTTTATGGAATACAGGTTATGCCAGTATGGGGGTGGGGGGGTAGGAGACGGGTAAAGTGAGAGTTCCTTCCTGACAGCCTGGTAGATGAAGCTGTTTGACAGTCTGTTGGAGTGGGCCCGGAGACTCCGGTACCTTCTCCCCGAGGGCAGAAGGCTGAAGAGGCTGTGTGAGGGGTGGCTTGGGTCACCCACAATGCTGGACGCTCTGCGGGTGAGGCGGGTGTTAAAAATGTCCAGGAGGGAGGGAAGAGAGACACCAGTGAAACTCCCAGCTGCATTCACTATGCGCTGCAGGGCCTTCCTGTTCTGTTCAGTGCAGCTCCCGTACCACTCAGTGATGCAGCTGGTCAGAACGCTCTCAATGGTGCCTCGGTAGAAGGTGGTCATGATGGGTGGGGGGTGCTGGGTGGTGCCTCTCCAGAAGTCTATAACAATCTCCTTGGTCTTTTCAACATTCAGAAGGAGATTGTTATCCCTGCACCACTTGGTCAGAAGTCTCACCTCACTCCTGTAGTTTGTCTCATTGTTATTAGAGATGAGACCCACCACAGTCGTATCGTCCGCAAACTTCACAATGTGATTGGTGCTTAAAGGCAAATTAACGTTTTTTTTTACAATCTGAGCCTTCTTTCGGCAATAAAACAAGTAGTTTTACTCACCCATAGCATTTTTCTGTCAATTGGAGCAGTATCGCAGAACTTATGTTGAGCCGTTCTGTTCTAGTAATGATCCCGTATCCGTTAACATGGTGCTGTATCATTTGCTCGGGGCATTACTTTGCGGTGTCCAAATAACACAAACTTTAGCACTTTTCAAATCATAGAAGCCCGATGTCTGTCTTAATGAAAGATTTCGTTTGAAGCAAAAGTGGCCTGTAATCCGAGATTTAGCTATAGTTTCGAGTAGATGAGGACGCCAGTGCGCATGCGCGGACTGCTCCCGGGACCCAAACATGAAACGCAAAGCTGAAAACTATGGATAAATCTCGGATTACAGGCCACTTTTGCTTCAAACAAAATCTTTCCTTAAGACATCGGGCTTCTATGATTTGAAAAGTGCTAAAGTTTGTGTTATTTGGAGACCGCAAAGTAATGCCCCGAATATAAATGCTAACGGATATGCTACAACATAACTTTCTTCAAACAGCTCCAAATGACACGAACGTGATATGGGTGAGTCAAACGACTTGTTTTATTACCGAAAGAAGGCTCAGATTGTAAAATAACGTTACTTTGCCTTTAAGGCTGGTGCGCAGTCTTGTGTTTTCTTGTATGTTCATGTATTTGTTGTGTGATTTTTCAGGGTGTAGATCCACCCCATCAGAGTGACACCAGGACTGTTTATGTGGCCAATCGTTTCCCCCAAAATGGACACTACATCCCCCAGCGCTTCGCCGACAACCGCATCATCTCATCCAAGGTATTGCCACGCTCCACTGTTAACTATAGCAACCGCATTAACTCATCCAAGGTAGTGCTACACTCAGCTGTAACTATAGCAACCGCATCATCACATCCAAGGTAGTGCTACACTCCACTGTAACTATAGCAACCGCATTATCTCATCCAAGGTACCGCCACGCTCCACCAAAAATTTGAAATGATTCCATTGAAGGGGAGAGCACTTCCTGTATTACCACTTGACATTCTGTTTGAGAGAAGAACTCAGCCTAATTATGCAGGGTTTGTGTGTTTAAACATGTGTGAATGAAAACACAACTCCAGGGGGCTATTCCACGAACGTCACTAAACATAGCGTTCGATACTCAGGGAGAACAGTTGATGTCATAAAATGTTTATATTCATATTTGTAGAGCAGTCTTGTCAGTTGTAATTTACTTTTAAGTTCACAAGTATTCTGTTTTTCCTGATATTACAAATACTGCTAGACTTCTAAATAGTCAGATTATGTAAGATCAGGTCTGAGGGGGGAAGTGTGACTTGACATTTCTCAGTAATCTCAGACTTTGCTAAACATACTTATTTAGAGCAGAGAAGCAGAGTTGATAAAGGAGTGAACGCCTGAGTGACTTCTGTAATGTGGACCAACACACACACCACACGCACGCACACACACGCACGCACACACACGCACGCACGCACGCACGCACGCACACACACACACACACACACACACACACACACACACAGACTGGAGACTGTTCCTAACCTTAAAGAAGACATATCCAAAACTGACTCCTGTGAGCTTTAAGCCATGTTATGTTCTTGCCTCCTCAAAAACATAACTGGAGTTGTTTTGTTTCATTCAAACATGTTTGAGTAATCCTTTATTATTAAACATCTACATCTCCAAACCTTGTGATGTCATGTAGTGGTAGTTTTCATGTAAACGGCTCCCTTTTACCTTTTGTTCAACAGAGATTGGCAATTTCAGGTCTCCTGTATTACCATGTGACATCACAAAGTTGAACAGCGTGTTTTCAATTTTAGAGAAGCCTAAGTCTCCAGGTTTGTTTGTGATGAGGAAACATTAGAACATAGATCAATAGAGTAATATGAGCCCTTTAAAGAAAACGTTTTGTACTGTTGTCTGCTATATAGTTATAATCTATGACACTCGGGCATCATTATATTATAATTTCCACAGTTTAATCGTAATCATTAAATCGTAATATTGATATAAAATAAGAGAGTTCCAGGTTAGAAAATTGCAGACCCCAATGGGAGCTGCTAAAATGACTATGCAATGCTCCTCCAATCCTACACGTATCACCGATTTAGAAAATATTTAAATTGGTGAACAAAGTACAGTGGTACCTCACCTTACGAAATTAATTCGTTCCAGAAGTGGTTTCGTAACGTGAATTTTTAGTAAGTTGAGTAGCTATTTCAATGGAAAAAGCCTGATTCGTTCCAAGGCCCTGTTCCAAGTTTTTTTTTTTTATAGTGTAACACTGTGTTCTGCGTCCTGAACTGTAGAAGACTGTAGACTAGGGTGACCATTCGTCCGGACAGTCCGGTTTTAGAGCTGTCTGTCCGGCCGTCTGTCACGTGTCCTCCTTTTTTACATTTTGTCTTCCTTTCAGACCCTCGTCGCCCACCGTTGCATAAATCGTCATAAATACCCACCCATTATTTACACTTGCTAGTAGCAAGTATTATTATTTTTTAACATATCCTAGATGAGATCTATGGTTATGCGGTGACACAGAGTGAGACTTCACACAGAAACAACGTGTGCGGCATGACACGATATTGGTTAAATACACGGAAGCAGCTCGAAGCGCAAAGCGCAAGTACAGAGAGGAGATAAGAAGAGCGCTATAATGAGCGCTATAAGAATGATATAATGTCTGGCGAGTCTGGAAATACTATAAAGTTGATGACAACAACATTGCCATAGCAAACGGTGGGATATGTAAACTTGAGATTGCAAGGGGTGGAAAGGAAAGGGTGACATTTAACACAACAAACCGATATGGCACCTCAAAAAACAAACACCCGACACAATACAGCAAGTTACAGGCAACCCAGCCAAAGACGAGTCAGCTCACGCTGCAGGAGAGTTTGAAAAGGAGACAAAAAAATGCCCCTTGACAGTGCGAAGGCACAGGAGAACACAGCCAGGAGCACAAATGATCGCAATGAGTGACTTACCATTCGCCTTTGTAGAGAACCCTGGATTTCTTATGCTTATGGAGCACGTTGGACTTCGTTAATAATAATAATAATAATAATAATAAGCCCCGCGCCGTGTCATGCTGTGCTACGCTTCTCCCCCCTCCCCCTTCCCCCCACACTTCACTATTAATACATTTTGTTGAAAATCTATGAAAGTTTGAGTGTTTAAACGAGAGACGAATGTGAGAAAAGTTTAAATCCAGTCTGAGAAAAACGTATAATTTGTGTGGCTGAGCGCGCATTATTTGAATTTTTGAGATTTCGCGTTTCGAACTTGAATTTTCTTTCGTATCTAGAGACCAAAATTTAACGTGAATGCGTTTCATAACTTGGAATTTTCGTTTGTTGGGTCTTTCGTGAGGTACCACTGTACAGGGAAGTGGGTGTATAATGGTGGCAATGAAAATGGGGGTTGATTGGAGCTCAAGATGACGTCTTGAAAACAGAAGAATAAAGGTCACATTGGTGACATTGTTAAAACCTCTACGCTCAATTTTACATAATAGGACTCCTTAAACCAGTCACTGTTGGGGGGTGCCCACAGGGGTGCCCATAGACCACATTTTTGTTATGTACCAGAGATGGGGAATTTACAATTTTTAATTTTTTTCTCAAAGCACTCCGTGTCTGTGTGATTCCTGGTTTGTCCTCACTGCATCAGATTTGTCTTTTTGAGATAATGAGTAAAAATGGAAATAGCAATTAGTTTATTAGTTTATTTCGGTCAACAAAATTAAAATGGGTTGTCTCACTCACAAAAAAGTCAAATCGAATACAGGACCAAAAAGACATAGGCTGAAGCAGAATTCATGACTTTACCTTTAAAACATACTTAAACAATGAAATACAAGATTTTAAATTATCTAAACTGTTCCACACATTCACCCCTTAGACTGACAAGAGTTCTCAGTTTAACCTTTGTTTGAGTTTTAGGAATTAAACTAAAAATATGAGACCATCCCTACTATGTACCCTAAATGTTTTTATGCAAAAATCACAAAAATCCAATGCAGTACAGTAATCTGATGTAGAATTTGCAGTGGTGTTGTAGGTTAAGTATCCGCCTTCAATTGTACACAGGTCTATTCCCGTCCATGTATCATAACTGGGCTTTTTTTTTTGTATCCATAACAAATACACTATAATGCAGTACTTTGAATATGTCATTATATAACAGTATACGATAAAGGCGTGGCAGTGGTGTAAGAGGTTAAATGTTTGTATGCAGCAGAAGTAATCTCATATAAAATTGTTTCTTTTTCAGTACACAATCTGGAACTTTGTCCCCAAGAATTTGTTCGAGCAGTTCAGAAGAATCGCCAATTTCTACTTCCTCATCATCTTCCTGGTGCAGGTGAGTTATGTAGAGCGTTTGGTCGCTGATCTAAAGGTTGGCGGCTCAAATCCTGTTCTGAACATAAACATCATTGATGGATTGGTCGCACAGGTTGGCAGTGCAATTCCACCTCCCACAGATGAATGCTGTCATTTAGCAAGACACCTCGTCCCTATAGTGTCTGCGTACACTGGTGTATGAATGTGTGTGTGAAGGGGTGAGTGGTTCCTTGATGTAAAGCGCTTTGAGTGCCTTGAAGGTGGAAAAGCGCTATATAACAATGTGACCATTTACTGAATCCAGGTGAGTCTGAGCCCAGGTGAATCTGGGTTCAGATGAGGAGAGCTGGGCCTGTGATGCTGTTTTTACAAACACTGTACCTGTAGCTCATTCTGAAAGACAATGTTTCCCATTAAAACAGGAGACTATGGAGGCCCCTCATAGTCCATTATTCCAAAACACCCTAGAATTACATGGCTAAATCACACTTAAAGGAGACACTTTCTATAAAATCTACTTGTAATGAGCTTAAAACCGTGGTATGCCAGTAGGGCTGTAACGATACACCTACTCACGATTCGGTTTGTATCACAATTTTTGACACACGGTTCGATACACCCCACGATTTTTTTAAATTGAAAGGGCATTTTGTTTAAACAACATTTATTTAACAATTGAAGTACAATTGAACAATGTGAAGTATAGGGAAACATTAACAAATCAATAAATAAACATTTCAGTAGTTTCTGTAAAAAATAATGATAATAATGTTAAATGGAATTCAACTCCACTGAGGAAAGGTAGTAACAAAGTAGCTTCCTTTTTAATTCTTAAGCAGCAGGCTTGAATTGGCCTAAAAATATAGGAAAACCAGAAAAATAAATAACTATATATATATATATATATATAACAAAATGCTACTCCATTGAGTAAATTAAAATTAAATGAAATAGCTCCCTTTCATTGTGAGGTAGCAGACTTGCAGACTTGCACTGGTGCTGTAAACTAATAATCAAGTTAGTTAAACCAAATAAACAGTTTGTGCTTCACCAAACCTGATTGGCTGATTAAGATATTTTGAAATTCTTTTTCAAAAACACCATCATGTCCACATTGTCCGGTGAAAGGCTTGCTCTCTGTGCTGTGACAATGTCTCCAGCAGTGGAGAACACTCTCTCACTGGGGACAGATGTGGCAGGGATTCCTAGAAAACGCTTCGCCATCTTGGCTAAGTGGGGAAACTGTTTTTCATTGTCTCTCCACCACATCAGTGGATTTGACTCAACTGAGGGGCTTTGCACTGCTCTGTAATGTTGTACCTCCTCTTTTACCACCAGACAGAAAGGCTTGGATGTTCCTTGATCTGTTGGACTTGGAAATAAGTCTCCAAACAGTTCAGCTATTGGTGCTCTTTTTGCTGGAGGAGGACTGGCACTGGAACTACTGATGGAGGCCTCCTCTGATTCCTCGTCTCTCGTCTCCCTGACAGTCTGGACCTAAGACAAAAACACAATTGAAGCATAATATTTGTGTGTGTTAGATAAAACATCAATATAACATATAAAATCCATTCAATAATGCAAGGTAAGATTAGACTGTAGCCAGTTTGATAAAAGTGTGCAAAGTCATGTGCAAATGCTGATTTTAATTATAGGTTTATAACGGCACTTTACTGAAATTAATTATATCAATATTAAAAGTTAAATACCTGAGCAGTCTGTGAAAAGTCTTCCAGAAGTCTCTCAGTCAGGCTGTTGAATGTTGTGGTTTTGGTGGCCTCATCCAGGAAAGGTAGAGATTTGAATCGAGGGTCAAGTGCAGTGCTCACATGGAGGAAGTCAGTTAGGGCCTCATCTGTATCTGGGTAGCGATCCTCAAAATCAGTTGTAATGGCAGTCTTCATTTCTTTAACTGTTGTTGAGTCAGAGCCACTGTGCATCATTGAGGTCAGAATTCTGTGTTTCAGTGGCAGAATCATTGCTCATTAGGTTGGTAATCGTTTTCAGTGGTTTGAGAACCTGAACCACATCCTCTGCTAGTGTCACGTCAGCATCAGAGAGAGTGACAATGTCTTTGATATTTTTTTTTACACTTCCGTCCGTGAAAGCGGCAAAAACAGCAGCCTGCTGCTCAAGGTAGCGCTCCAGCATATCATGGCTCGAGTTCCACCGAGTAGCAACGTCCTGCACTAGCTTATGTGATGGCAAACGCAGCATCTTCTGTTTGTCATTTAACACAGCTGCAGCTGTAGTGCTCTTGTGGAAAAAAGTGACAACTTTTCTGACTCTACTGAGGAGTCGGGACACCTGGTTCACGGCCATTCCTCTCTGCGCAGCTAGATTGACAGTGTGGGCAAAGCACCTAATATGCGGAAAAAATCCGGCCGCTTCAACAGCATTTGCAATATTTCTCGCATTGTCAGTTGTAACGGGAACGGGGACGTTCGACCTGGTGATTTTCCAATCTGACATAGCCTGTGTAAGGATTTCTGACAAATGCTCACTTGTGTGACTCTCCAACACTGGACGTGTTTGAAGGACAGGGTTTGCGATTTGCCAGTTATCCCTGATGTAATGTGCGGTTATGGTTAAATAACTGTCCGTAGCACGGGATGTCCACCCATCAGTAGTGACTGCAATGAAGTCAGTGCTTCTCAATTCTTCCTCTAGCCTAGACTTTGTTTCTTTCAAAAGTTTCGGAAGCACACGGCTTGGGACCTCATAACGGGGCTCGACAACCATTAGCAAATTTCGGAACCCTTCGTTCTCAACCACAGAAAAAGGGCGCATATCCATTGCCATAAATATTGCAATTGCCCTCGTTATTTTTTGTGCACGGTCAGAATTAATTGGCAGCTTTGCTTTTAATATATTCGTCAATGTAGGCTGCCGTTGCACGCCTGTCTTGGCTCCACCTAACTTAATTTCGGGATGGTGGCGTGCGATGTGCATTTGCATGTTGGAAGTGTTGCCACTTGAGGAAGCGTCTTAAAACACTTGCGGCAAATGGTACGGCTCTGGTCGACAACATGGTTACCATCCTTATTTTCAACAGGGTATCCGAAATGCTGCCATACTGCTGACCTAAATGAGCTCGGAGGGTCTGCAATTTCAGGACTACTTGAACTAGCCATTGTTTACTCCCTGGGCATCTCATCCACGTTAGTGTACTGCGCGTGTGCGAGCTAAACTTTTTGCGTCATATGACACGCAGTTAGAGGATGCTTGCAGGTTGGCGAAAAATAATAATAAAAGTTTTATGGTTTAGGCCCACGTATTTTAAAATAGACGACTAATGTCAAATAAAAATGATAGTATTTTTAAAAGTTTGGTAGCAGTATCAGCTCATATCATGTGGCTGGATCTGTACTGAAAGATAACTGGGACTGGGAGTCTGAAAAAGCGTGTCGCGATTCTGCCTTCTTACACCGCGAGACAGAATCATGGCTCTGCGTATCGCGATTTCGGTTTCGATACGCATATCGTTACAGGCCTATATGCCAGTGTTAGCCTACTTAAAGTTGTATTTAGATTGACTCATATCTGAATCATCCTGTCTTTGATGCTTGAGTGCTCAGAAAATTTCCTGATACTAATTTACATTATTGAGAAAACAAAACATAAACTCCAGGTCATACACATAGGAGTTATAAATGCAGGGATGAAAAATTTCTCCTTTTTTTGTCAGCCGCCTGGGTCAGTACGCGTCGCGTATTGAGCTGAATAGGGACGCACTTTGTCCCATATTACCGTGTGAATCAAAAATAGTGTCTAAGACAGGGGTGCCCAATACATCGATCGCGAGCTACCAGTTGATCGCCAAGGTAGTGTGGGTAGATTGTAGTGTCGTAGCGATCATATTTCATTACGGCTGCTGCCGTTAGCAATAAACTTTTACCGGTGTGCGGCACATCACCACACGTGCCCCCAGCGCACACAGCTTGTTCACAACAGCGTGTACCTTCACCTGATTAGAAGTAGGGATGGGGCTGATCTGATCCAGTATCGGTATCGGGGTTCCGATATCAACATAATTCACGGATCGGAAATTCCGATCCAACCTGCGAACATTTCTGATCCAGGAGCCATGTCTGTGTATACACATTATCTGTTGAAAATACTCCACAAGTCGCCTGCTCTGCTCCTGCTGCAAAATGTGCAAAATGTGCGTATCTCAATGAGACACAGTTATGGAGCGCCTGTAGCTGCCCCCCCCCCCTCTCCGCGGTGCGCTCTGGTTCAGGGGCACTTCCTGGTCATATGATAAATAGCACATAGTGAAACACTAAAATTCTGGTGAAAAATGCCGCTTATCAATTAATCGTAAGTCGATCGATAAGGTCAATCAACTATAGATTAATGAATTAATCGATAATTTGCATCCCTAATACCTCCTCAAATGAGTAACTAGTGTCGCTACTGGTTTTAGTATTGATTAGATTAACATCAAGCCTTTATTGATCTCACGCATTTGACCCATCTTTTTTCAGGAGCAGTGGGCAGCCATCTTTCCGGTGCCCGGGTATTCGTATCTGATTTTCGATATTTTTGTCAGTCCTAATGGAGTTGTACAATATGTCATAGTATTTCTTGTGACAGTCCTGGTGAGTCACAGTGCAGGTTTTCCTCTGTTAAACCTTCACTGTCTTGGTTGCGTGGGGAGTGGGGGCGTGGTTCCTCCACTCAGGGCTGTGGTAAACACACTCCATTTGGCTTTCAAATCTCAGGCCTCTCCTGCCTCATTTGAGACTAAAAGAAAAAACAAAGACTCGGGTTAAACCAGGGTTCCCATTAAAGGGTTAGGGTTAGGGTTATTTTCTGATCTATGTTGTAATGTTGTTTTCTCATCACAACCAGACCTGGAGTTGTGTTTTATTTCATTCACACGTTTCACACACAGACCCTGCATATTTAGGCTGAGTTCTTCTCTCAAACAGAAAACACTCTGTTCCATCTTGTGATGTCATGCCGTAATACAGAAAGTGTTCCACTGTGTTTTTAAACTCCATACATATTCTCTAGAATCATTTGGATGATTTCAGCCAATCTCTGTTAAACTAAAGGTAAAACGTAGCTGTTCATTTGAAATCCACTACTTCATGACATCACAATATGGAACAGAGCATTTTGAGCTTTGGAGATGTTGACAAACATGACTTAAAGCTCACAAAAGTCAATTTTGCATAATATAGGACCTTTAAAGCAAGTACATTAAGTCGGAGACAATGATAACCTTGGCAAAAACAAATAAAAAGGGAGCACACGCGCACCCACACACATACACACACACACACGCACACACACACACACACACGGTAAAGACAGTACAGGAGTGGGTAATGTCTAAAAAGGGTGCAATATCCCGTATTTCTTTAGTTCATCCTGTTTCTCTGCTGTGGTGAGGTAATGCAGGTATTTTCTGCTCTGTTCAGTCTGTGGGCTAAATGACAGTTAACCTTTAGAGGAAGTCTAAAGTTTCCTGTTTCTCACATCACTGTTCTACTTCTGTCTTGTATTAAAGTTTCATTGTGACCGGTGCTTCAGTATTCATACGTTGTTCGCCTGGAATGTTCTACAATACGGCATTAAACATGCATATTGTCTTGCAGTTATTCAATTACAGTACTTTTAATTAGTGCAATAGTGCAATAGTGCAAAAATATCGCACTATTAATGAGTTGACGCAAATCAATTTTAATGCGGTTAATTTTTTAAATTGTATTTAATTATTTTTTTTAATGCTCTTTGTTTTTAATGCTCTTTGTGACCTAGTGAACTATTTTTTTCATAAGCTGTGGCCACTGCTAGTAATGTTAGAAAAACTACATGATTGGCTGTAAACAGGAAGGAAAATAATTTGTATAAAGCTGAGAAGTCCCGGCTGGAGGAGGTGGGCCAAAGCACGGCATGTTCGCCCATATATACGCACAATTTCAGCACACAATTTCACCCTGCACGCACCAATGCCATCCACACGAGGAAAACACCAAAGACAGTCCACTCCAAAACATACGGAGAATCCGCACCCACCACCGTCAAGGACAACGGACAGCGACAGAAGCCCCGCAGCCTCCCAGTCGCCCCCACTCCCCCGCACTGTCACCACATCCACAAACCCACACAGGAGCGCGCACCACAGCAGGACCCACATCGGTCTCACCACTCAATAGACACCTCATGCTGCTGGACCCACCCTCTCTGCCAAAAGCACCAGCTCCACCGTGCGACATGCAAACAAATATCACCATGCGACGACACCATTAGCCGTGGCCCAAAAGTCCGAACGCAAGCGTGCCCCTAGTTCAGCAGGCGTTGGGACAGTTGCTCTAACTGGAGATTACAATATGTCCCTCACTAATAGAACTACCTCAGGGTCACAGCACTTTATTTCACCCACAGTGGGAACTTCAGTCGCTTTGACTGACTGAAGACAGAAGAGAAGCACTTCACTCACACTGATGCAGAGCACTTCATGAAAGTGGAACATGAGAGAGGAACATCGAACACAAAGTTGCCTCACTGACAGTTGTTATGGTTTTCAATAAAAACACATTTGCACAAAGCAGCGCCTTATCCACTTTTTTATGTTGATAAGAGTATTAAAATGATGATTCAGGAGACAAAAATGTGCAGTTAATTTGTGATTATCGTGAGTTAACTTTGACACTCATGAGATTAAACAAAATTAAATATTTTAATCTATTAGCAATAGCAATCCCACCACCCTCAGCACCAACGCATTCATTTCTACGGACGTTGCTGCCACTGCCCCACAAAACGCCATGGCCAAAAACCTTGTCCTTCTCCGTCTCCTCCTTACAACAAATAAGCTGTACATGTTTTGGCTCCGGTACGACAGCAACTTTAGGCTACTTCTGTAAGCATTGAGCACGCTCACTGCACGTGACCTTGTCGTGTCCTCCAAGGCACATGCGGGACACTTTTGGGGCGCTTAAAGTTCACACTTAATTGGAAATGTGAACGACCTCGCAAAGAAATCGGATTTCCCCAAAAAAATCAGAATTGAGCACTAAGCCCTGCATTCTGAACGTAGCCATAGACACACATTTCTCACGATCGACTGACTCTCTGCTTGCGATTGACTGGTTGGGCACCCCTGGCTTAGACGATTTTGCGCAATATAGAACCTTTAATACAGTCCATGCAGAGCTGTAGTGATCTTGTTGCTCATTGTTCTTTGTTTTTTTCTGTGTGTTCAGTTGATGATAGACACACCCACGTCACCTGTCACCAGTGGACTCCCTCTCTTCTTTGTCATCACCGTCACTGCCATCAAACAGGTGAGAGCTACAATCAAGGACTTCCTGTTTCTGTTCAGAACGAGAACCAAAACTACATCAAAGCAATCGAGGAAGACCTGCTTCCTTCTCTGTAGTACGATTTATTTCGATTGAATGGACAGAGATTTAAAATTCAGAGAAAAAAACAACTCTTTAAAGGGCCTGTCTTACACTATTTTCTGGTTTATCAAAACATACTTGGAGTTGTGTTTTGCTTCATTCACACAAGTTTCACACATAAATCTTGCATATTTAGGCTGAGTTCTTCTCTCAAATGGAAATGTCATATGGTAATACAGAACGGGAATTAAAATTTGAAGTAAATGCAATGCTAATACACATGAGTCCGGTGATGGTTTATGAGCTTAAAAAAAGTCTAGAAAAAAAAAAGTAGACAAGTCTGAAGTTTTATCCATGATGCAACAAAACAGTCAATATGCAAACAGACATTTTTTAGGCTCTTATGACTTATCATTGATTACTGGATTAATGAAACACTTCAGTCTTGTTCTGTTGTGATTTTAGATTGTAAAATGTTATCAAGCTGGTTGTATGTACGTCACAGAAATTAAGTGTGGAATTAACTGGCATTCATTAATTGGCAGACTTTTATGTTTAAACTTTTTTCTGGCAATGCAAAAAAGTATTTTTATGAGTAAAATGCATTATTTCCTTTTATAATTATATTGACAAAACAGGGCTTTTCTACAACAAAGGAATAGGGAAGAAATAAACAGTAAAAAGTTAAAAGGTCAAGTTAAAAATAAAGAATGCTCATTGAATCTCAGTTCTTTAGCTCCAGCGTTTTCAAATGTTGTGATGCATTCTGGTCATAGACTGTATAAATGGACATAGCAAACCTTGTAGCTGCCTCGTTCCAAATAGGAAGTGAGTATAGGAGCGCTTCTGTCTCCATCGACTTAGCATTGAAAAATCCAATTGACTTAACATTGAAAAATCTTCATCTCTCTCTCTCTGCTGCTGCCTCATTTTGGTCTTAAAACAGTTGTATTAACCCACTATACATGATCCTGGTGTTTTTATTTCACTATTTTGTGCTAAGATGGAATTGGCTCCAAATTTGTTCCATAACTGCTAGCCTCTTAAGCTTCATTTGACTGGAGCCCAATGCTATGACTAACATCACACTCCCTTAATCCACTTCATACAGTCTATGATTTTTTGGCATTGATAAACATTAATTTAATTTGCTCATTCATGATTTATTCAGACCACTCGTCCTCTAACTCTCTCTGTCCTTACAGGGCTATGAGGACTGGCTCAGACACAAGGCCGATAATGAGGTGAACGGGGCTCCGGTGTACGTGGTGCGCAGTGGAAGTCTGGTCCAAACTAGATCCAAAAACATCCGGGTAAGATCTTTAAAAGCCTATTTCTATTCAAATAGAGGTTCTGCTTAATTTGCGGTTAAAAGATACTCAATAATATATAGTTTAAGAAGCTTAAAAATGAGGGCCTTCCACCTTCTTGTGTTCATGGAGAAGATATTGCATTGCCTGGAATGTTCCACAGTATGGCATTAAAATTTTCAACCTTTCATATATTCAGTTGCATGACTAAGCAGTTGTTTTTATATGAGGTCTTAGTACTGGTAGATCGAGACATGCACATCCAATAAAAGTTGCGACTGTGTGCTGGGTCCAAAAATTGTGGAAAAGAAGAAACTCTCAAATTTTTATTTTAATGATGCCACAATGTGACGTTTCGGGTCAAGGGCAAAGGTTAAGTTTCACACCTGTTGTATATAGGCCCAGGTCTAGTCACCTGACCCACCATGTGATCAGTCCCAGTATTTAAAAAAAAATATTACAAATGTTGAATGAAATCCTTTGGTGCAAAACAGATGTTGACTGTTTTAAAGTGGTGTATTAGTTTGCCACAGCCAATAGTATTTACACTATTTACAATTTCAATACAAATAAAAAAAAATGTAACGGGGGCTTAGACATCATCTATCTCCTTTTTATAACTCCATCCTCGGACCTACATCAAAACAAGGAAAACAATAGTGATAGCCTGTATGCTAATAGGAGTGAGACATCTGTTACGGATCTGAACGATTATGCAAAATATGACTCTCACTTAAAAACTCTAAACAAAAGCTTTCACACAGATCTAAGGTAGTGTCCCACCAGAAACTTGACCAGAACTGAAGAAGCCACTTGGTTGAGCTGTGAAACATCTTCAAAACATTTGTCCAGTTGACAAGAAGGATGTAACGATATTGATAAGATACACGATATGGATCTCACGGTTTGATATTTATTACGATGTTTTGTGGAGGTTTACAGAATTCTGAATTGTGAATATGCTACCTTTTCCTTTTAAAAGCCTTGGAAAAGCCTTGAAAAGCCTTTGGTACTATTGCAATATGAAGAATTAAGATTTAAGATAAGATAAGATATGCCTTTATTAGTACCACAGTGGGGAAATTCCAGTGTTGCAACGCACAGTTCAAGAACAGCAGGAAAAAGTAGCATGCAATAAAAACAAGATAATAAACAATGGCTTAAAATGGCTAAAAGTGCTTAAAGATCCCATGACATGGTACTTCTTGATGCTTTTATATGGCTCCTTAATGGTTCCCTAATACTGTAAATGAATCCTTCTTCAAAATCAACACTCAGTGCATGAGAAACAGAGATAAGATGAGAAAGAGTATTTTTTCTCTCTCTGAAAAGGCCATTATGGGCGTTGTTGCTTGAATGCAAATGATGAGAAAAGAGCTGGCCTATAGTAGAGGGTGGGGGCGTGGCCAAACTCTCCGCTCTGAGCTCTCAGCTGATCCATTTCCGTGTTTTTGCAGGGGGGAATGGGATGGGGATGGAAAGCGTTCCATTGAAAAATAAACACATTTCCACAGAAAATAAAATTAAACCACTGCTCTTCAAAGGTCCAGAGGCTCAGATAAAGGACTTCCGAGCCTAAAAACACTTGGACGTGCCTCCAGGCAAATAAAAAAACGCATTTCGCATTGCTTAGCGCATTCGCAGTCCAAACTCTCTGGGCGTGATTTACAGAGACGCTGAGTACAGACAGACGGGGGTGGAACTGCATTTGCATTTCTTTTTTCGATCTGACGTCAATAAGGTGCCTTGTTCATAATCGCCTGTTTCAGCTCTGATTTTTTCTAATGCAGAAAAGGATCGCAAATGCTCAGTTTAGACATTTCGCAACTTTTAACCATGGGGGGGGGGGCCTAAACGGGGTAGGGGAGCTCACATTAACGTTCAAAAACCCCAGAAAGTGAAAATTTCATGCCATGGGACCTTTAATAAGTTATTTCCTCATGTAGTCTGCACTGACAACAGCAAATGATCATGGTCTATGTAGTTCCCTCTGTTGGCATGGCATGGCGAGGCAAGTTTATTTGTATAGGACAGTTCATAGACATATTAACTGAAAGTGCTTTATAGATTAAGAAAGACATAAAAACCAGCAATTATTAATTTAAGTAAAAAGACTTGTAATTTAATATGTTGTGATGGCGCACGATGTTATTGTGAGACCTTTGACGATACGATATCTCAATATTTCAGTTATTGTTACATCCCTAGTTGACAATTTAATTTTCTTTTGCTATTTTTCACTATAGTGTCATAAACTGGGGATATTACACAGGTATGATTATAGGCAATTTAGAAAAATGTGAAAGATAATATCACCAGAAAATAGGGATGCACGATATATCGGCATTAACATTGGTATCAGCCGATATTGTCAAAATTTTAACATATTGGTATCGGCCCGGTGTATAAAAGTGGGCCGATATTAACGACCGATATTTGACAGTACAGTAATCCCTCGAATTAACGTTTTCTCACATTTCTCTCTCGTTTAAACACTCAAACTTTCGTAGATTTTCAACAAAATGTATTAATAGTGAAACGTGGGGGGAAGGGGGGCGGAGAAGTGTATGGAGTTTGCCTGGAAGAATCCATGACTCATCGCTGTACCAGTGGCGAGTCTGGTAATGCTTGGTCCAGAGTGCGCTGCCGTTGCGCGTAGACAGACGGCTAAGTGAACCAATCAGAGAACAGTTAACGGACAGCGACGTGAACCAATCAAACAAAAGAAAAGAAAGGCCTCTAGAGCTGTCAGCTGCTGTGGTTTTAAGGAATCAATGTGTTTTAGGTCATTTAAGACCAATTTTACAGCTGAATGGAAGGGACGTTCAGTTCTCCGATGCGCCATCTTGATTCAAAACTGAGGAGGAACTTCCGCTGCCTAAGAGTGACGTTGCGGGCAAAGGCGGGTGCACTGACGTCACCATCTTTGAACGAATCAGAATCGTGGAGTCCGTTGTTAACCGGGGGAGCGAGGGTGGAGCGAGGGTGTCCAAATGGTATCTCGCTGTATAGCAAATACAGAAAGATATCATTTGGCTGGCCAGGTAAGTATGGAGTAAGAAAGAGGACAAAATAACGTGTATTCACAAGAAATTAATCCACGCAAATAAAATTAATCCACGCGAATAACGTGTCGTCATGCATATTTTGGATATACACGCAAGTAACGTGTAGTCACAAGAAATTAATCCATGCATATTTTGGATATACACGCGTCTTTGTAGTTGAGCATAAAATAAATATTTGCAAACTCTAAAATGAGGTGTTGTGTGTTTGATATCTGTCAGAATACAAATCTAAAAGTTACGACATCGAAAAGTTACGAGTACTGTCTTAAGCACGAATACGAATTTCTCAGATGGAAGAAAGTGGACAAAAATACGTCATCGGTTACGTCATCACGTCACGTCGGCCGAGATCACTTGAAGTCTGCAGCGGTAAAAACAAAATTCTGGAGGACAGTTTTCGCTGGAGTTGACAGGATGGCAGACCGAAATAAGGTGGGCGTTAACTCAAAATGTTTAGCCTATACCACCGTAACAACTAGATACATCAGTAAGTCCAAGAAAAGTTTTGGTATTAGCGTTACAGTCCTTTACAAGTACAGTTACAGTATATCAGAAAAGTGCACAAACATTTTGAGTTAATGCCCACCTTATTTCAGTCTGCCATCCTGTCATACTTCAAGTGATCTCGGCCGACGTGACGTGATGACGTAACCGATGACATATTTTTGTCCACTTTCTTCCATCTGAGAAATTCGTATTCGTGCTTAAGACAGTACTCGTAACTTTTCGATGTTGTAACTTTTAGATTTGTATTCTGACAAATATCAAACACACAACACCTCATTTTAGAGTTTGCAAATATTTATTTTATGCTCAACTACAACCAAAGATGCGTGTATATCCAAAATATGCATGGATTAATTTCTTGTGACTACACGTTATTCGCGTGTATATCCAAAATATGCATGACGACACGTTATTTGCGTGGATTAATTTTATTGCGTGGATTAATTTCTTGTGAATACACGTTATTTTGTCCTCTTTCTTACTCCATAGAAGTGTGCGTGCAGACACGTGCACTCATCGCGCTCAGATCCGTGATGACCGGCGCGAGACCGTGCGTCCCACCAGGGGCTGCGAGCACAAGACCTGTGCCCAAACCGTGCCTCCTCTAGACCAGGTCTAAACCAGGATTAAACCACCGCGTGCGGCTCTTTGCCTGGTTTCATGTAGCTCTTGCGTTCGTGCACGGGGAGGCACGCAGTCCGAAAAGAGCAAAGGCAAAGAGCCACACGCGGTGGTTTAATCCTGGTTTAGACCTGGTCTAGTCCTGGTTTAGTCCAGGTCTAGACCTTCTTTAGACCTGGTCTAGACCTGGTTTAGTCCGCGTTTAATCCTGGTCTAGTCCCGGTCTGATCCTGGTCGGGTCCTGGTTTAGTTCCAGTTTTATCTCAGAATTAAAAAATAAACAAATATCGGTATCGGACGATATAAGCAACATCGGATATCGGTATCGGCTAAAATTTTCACATCGGTGCATCCCTACCAGAAAAGAAATGTATGTTTAACTAGGGCCCATCCCTACATGGGATCTTGTGCCACAAGATCTTATGAGACCAAATTGCCACGAGGTTGTGCACACAGGCTGAAAATTATCTTGTGAGTTTTTTCCCCCGTTTTTATGTTTGGACTGGATAACAACATGAACTACTGGTGAGGCCAAAATTGGGAACTGGAATGCACAATTTATTATAACGAATGTCAGAATGTTGTCTTGTCTCATTCCCGTAGATCCAATCTTGTGTCTCGTCTCGTTTTGTGGAAATATCTTGTCCCACCCCTGTGTTTAACCCTATTGTCATTATTATATTTTTCAAACAGAACTTTTTATTGCTTTAAGTCAACACCCTGGTCTATATTGTACCTACGGCAGCTATTGAATAGTGGTGTTTTTCCAGGCGGCACTGCAAATGAAGTGAGTTGATTCAGTTCAGCTTCACGTGATAAGATTGTACCAAACTGAGAGTCACATTGTTGAATCAGGAATGCCCCATGAATAAAGCATTTGTTGCACTGGGAAACACCAAAAGAGAAAGTTACATGTTATTTTTAAGCAAATCTAACTCCTCAAGAAACACAAATGTATGCATATGATCTGAAAAGTAAACTATGTACCATTTTTACCACCTTCTTGTTGCCATGGAGATACTGTTGCATTGCCCGGAATGCCCCACAGTATGGCATTAAACTTTAGCTACCTGGAGACAAGCAGAAGAAGCCACGAGGTCAGATCTGCAAAGACATTTTAAAAGGTGCACTGTGTAACTTTGGTTGGGGGTTCGTCACCTGCTTGTTTCTATGGATATGTCATTGCTCTGCCTGGAATGTTCCACAGTATGACATTAAACAGCTCTACTTTACATTTATTCAATTACAGCTGATTTTATAGCTCTCAAATGCCTAGAAAAACAGGCATTCTGAATGTGAGCGGGGTTGCTTCTTCACAGACCTGACTTGGTTTGGTTTGATCTCCATGATGATAGAAAGGTTTAATGCCATACTATGAAACATTCCAGGCAAAACAGTGACATCTTCATGGAGAAAAACACTTGACAGACCCTCCATCAGAAAAGACACACAATGCAAACACTAAAACCTAGGCGGTTTTAGTGTTTAAAGGTGGTTTAATGAATAAATGCAATAGATATGTTTAATGTCGATCTGTAGAACATTCCAAAACTTTAACCTCTCCATGGTGACAAGCAGGTTCGGACATTCCACCAGAAAAGTTACACAGTGCTTGCCTGGAAGAATCCATGACTCATCGCTGTACCAGCGGATGAGTCTGGTAACGCTTGATCCACAGAATGCGCTGCTGTTGCGCTTAGACAGACAGCTTAGTGAACCAATCAGAGATTGCGCCATCTTGATTCAAAACTGAGGAGGAACTTCCGCTGCCTAAGAGTGACTTTGCGGGCAAAGGCGGGTGCACTGACGTCACCATCTTTGAACGAATCAGAATCGCGGAGTCCGTTTGTAACCGGAGGAGCGAGAGTGGAGCGAGGGTGTCCAGATGGTATCGCGCTGTATAGGAAATACAGAGAGATATAATTTGGCTGGCCAGGTAAACACAGTGCACCTTTTAAACCTGAACAGTCTTGGAGCCCTGTTTGTAGATCATATAGTCAGTACATACCTGCTAACGTTAACATTCTGAGCACTCTCAAAGCTGTCAATCACACAGCATCATGTGTGCAACGGAACAACCGTAAACTGTGACCTAGAAGGAGATTATGTCACTGTGTGGATGAAAAGAGGAACTGGGGCAATAATAATTTGAACTGAAATCATTTGGATTGGACCCAGGCCTGGAGTTCCCTGCTGTGTTTTGGAGTCAGTCGGTTCCAGATGTAGTTCTGGTTTGGAGCTCTCAAACACAGTGGGTGGTAAGTGGTTTAGTAGTAGGTGGTAGGGTTGTCAAAAGTATCAAAAATCAGATAGTAAATGATACTAAACAATAGTATCAATACTCGAAAAATCACATTAATGTGACAAAATTTTACCTTCCCAGAGCTTCTCAGACCTTCCCCGTTTTTTTAATAATAGAGATTTATCAGAGCTAGTATAAGACCATGGAAACTAGAGATCAAATGATATGGGGTTTGATGTCGATAAAGATTGTTTAGAATCCAGAGCAACCCATGGCCGATAATCTCTATTGATACTTTCTGCAAGACTGATTCTCATTATTTTCCCCGAATTATATCATTTACATTTTTACGAACGCATCCATAGGGCAGTGCAGTCTCATTTTGTGCACCATCCTATTTGTTGTAGTGTTCAAATAAAACTTTAGTCAGGTTTATTATCCAGTTGGTTAGCATAAACAGCATATTGGCATCTCTTGGCGATTAAAGGCCAAGAGCTGATGCACTAAAAAGGCGCAAATACTGGTATGCACTGTTCCCTCTAAGGTGCGCGCGTGCGCAATTGCGCACTGCCCAGACGTTCAGCGCGCACATCAAATCCTTTTCAGCGCATAAAATAAAATCTAACCTGAACTCAGCGCTGGTTTGACACATAGAATCCAGTCTGATAGATTCAGTTTGCACATGTGAATGTGCACATGCGTTAGGGACAAGCCAACTACAAACAGATTCATTTCGCTCGCATTTCGCTCGCTTCCTTCAGTAAGACCATAGTTGTCGTGCACATCGCCGTGGGTCAGAGCGGCAGGTCCGCACCAGCCGACGGGAGCGCCGCCCGCACAGAAGAGGAGACAGGTAGAGCCATAATGTAATCCTTGGCTGTTTTCTTTGTTTCTGTCCAAGCCATAGGTTTTTGTGAGCAAAAAGACGGGACTTTCTGTGTGAAGTGTGAATCCTCTCCCCAGATCGTTAAACCACAGAGCTCTGTCACTCTCACAGAATTACTTAAACTGGGTAATGCGTGAAAAGTCCCTCAGTCGTCCAGGTAGAATCCATGATAACAGGAGAAATGAGAGTTCCGGAAAGTAGTTAGCTAGGTAGCTCCTCCCTACAGCAAGATATAAGCAAGTGTCTTACCAGTATTCTTATTAGAGCTGACGAAGCCTCTCGGATGAGCGGCGAAACGTTTTCAACCAAACAAACTTTGTCCAGTTGACAAATTGAACTGTTATCATAAACTGGGTAATGATTAAAAAGCAAGATATAAACTGATAAAAATGTATACTTATTTGGAGATCATTATTTTGAGAAAGACCCATCTTATAGTGTCCTATAGGTCCTACAATCATCCCTAAAAAATCTGCAGCTACATGTAGGCTATATTTATCAAGCTGAAAAAATCTCTCTTCATGTGGTTTTACAGGTTTATACACAGGTATATACACAGGTTATTTTTCAAAATATTGTAATGTTCAATGTTTCACTGACCACAGCAGGACCCTCACACTGACATACAACATGTACAAAGTTCATGAACAGATTTTTGAGAAGTGGACCAAAAAAATCAGTTATATTAAAAGTAATCTAACAGAAATAACAGCAGTAATTTGATTCATAAGCTATGTAACTTGCCATGATCTCAGGTGTGATACTGGTGTGGCCACAGTGTGCCTGTCAGATGTTGCTCACAGGAGTCCAAGGAACGCTCAGGGAGTTAGTGTGTTTGCTCAGACACATGAAAAATTAGGGGGAACATTGCTGGTATGATACATCGGCTAACCTATATATCGATCAGAAACATTACTGAAACTGCTACTATTTTGTGTTTTTTTTTAAGCATTTTTAAATATGATAAAATATTATCTAACTGTATATCTGTATATAGTTTTTTTTTTCACAATCAAATATCAAGCAATTTCTTTGGTATTAAAATTTAGTGAAACGTTTTTATGTTTTGTATTGTTTATTGATGAAGTGTGAATGAAATAACCTTAATAGTCCCTTGCTCAGACGGTCCTCGGTCCAGCTGCGATTTAGAGCAGTTTTGTTAAACATTAGGATATTAGTAGTTCTGCTATGCTGTTGGGTCTTCACTTTTGAAGGATGCACGTGTCAGACCAGACCATGTGTTCACGGAATAACTATTCATTTATTATGGGAAAAGGCTGTAGTCGGGTCTGACATCTGGCAAAAATACACCCCCAACAGATACATTTTGACAATTTTTGTGTTAAATAGCACTAATTACTTACTTACTGCACATACTTTATATAATTAATGTATAATTTGACATAGGTCTCTTGCTACCTATTTAGTAGCTTATTAACATTTTTATATTTTTTACTCTTTGTTATTGTAATATATTGTGATGTATGAGCTACTGTGCCCTAGTAATTTCCCTTTTGGATCAATAAAACCTGTCTAAGTCTAAGATTAAAAGTCTGTATTGTTTATGTTCTGGAAATTAATATTGAAACATATTGTATTTGTGTGTTTTGCTTTAAAGGTGCAATACGTAACTTTTCTAGTAGGGAACTCTGCCACACACACTGTCTCCATAATGATATTTCTCTCCCATAATGTTCCACAGTATGGCATTATCCTCTTGTATTTCTGTCAGTTACGCTTGCTTTAATGCTTTATACACTGGAAACGTCCATCTAAGCTCTAATTTGTCCAGGTTGCGTCACCTGCTTGACCCCATAAAGATATATTTAATGCCATATGGTAGAATTTTACTAGCAAAGCAGTTTTTTTTTTGTTGTGGTTTGTTTGTTTATTGAGATCCTCATTAGCATCTGCAGTTTGTGGCTACTCTGGAGTCATAATAAATTAAACATTTCGTGATATAATAATAGTGTACAAAAAATCAAAATTCATTTTTGTTATATCACAATAAAAAATATAAAAAGAGGTCAAAAGACACATTTCACACATATATCCTCTTATTGATTTGTATCTTATCACTCGTGCAGGTGGGGGACATCGTGCGCGTGGCTAAAGACGAGACTTTCCCTGCTGACCTGGTGCTCCTGTCCTCAGAGCGACCTGAGGGCACCTGTCACATCACCACGGCCAGTCTGGATGGGGAGACCAACCTCAAGGTATTTACCGTCATCACTGGCAACCGCATGCGCCATAGAGTTAAGTGATGCAACTTCACAGCTGATTTCTAGCCTTGTTTTTGTTTCTTATTCATCAAATAGGAAACAGTTACCTTTCAGAAGTTTATGTTAACTGCCAATTGTATGAAATATGTAAATAATGTGGTAAGAATCTAGTAAAACAAAGGATTACCAGTGTTTAATGCTAAACTGTTATACTGTTATATCTATGTAGTCAAGCTGGCTCCACCAGAAAAGTTACATCTAAAATCTTTTTTTTTTTTCGTTCAAAATGGCGCTGGGAGGCCAGCAGCCTGTTGCGTTAGCTCAGACCCCTCTTCCCTTCTTTTTCCTCTTTTTACTTGTATATAGATGGTTTTGGTTTTTTTCCCCGTTTTTTCTTTAGAGTAGGTGAAACAAGGTGCAGTTGGGCACCTGGGAAGCCTACTTTTAATACAGCTTTATTGTTAGCTGTAGTGTTTTTTTGCACTTTGTGAATCCGGGTCAAGAGATGTGTAGGAGACCACATTCAGCCATGGCTCGGAGCGTGTCGGGACACATTACATACGCACGCAATGATCTTCTCAACCTGCCCTAACCCTTCTCTACTCTACGCCGAGAAACCTGTCGTTCCAGTGGAGATAGAGGAAGAGGAGAGACTGCAGAGGTGGACACAAGAAACGAAGACCGTATCTGCCTGCGGTGGTTATGGGAAATGTCTGCTCCATCTCCAACAAGACTGAGGAACTCACCGTGCTGACCCGGCAGCAGAGAGAGTACCGAGACTGCAGCCTAATGTGTTTCACCGAGACGTGGCTGAATGAGCACATACCGGACAATGTCATTTCCCTGAACGCATTTACTCTAAAGCGTGCAGACCGGACTGTGATGGGGAGCAGGAAGGCGTGGGGAGGAGCGAGCGAGTTCTGGTGTCATCCCGTGAACGCACAGGTGAAACAACAGCTTTTCTCACAGGACTTGGAGGCCTAAGGAACATCTTCGGATTTGGACAGAGTGCCAGAGGAACAGCTGACGGTGACCAGTGCTGGGCAGACAAATTAAACTGTTACTTTAACAGGTTTGATTCGCCCCATCCACCCCCTCTGCCCCTCTTCCAACTCCCCCCTCTTCACACCAGTGGACACATCCCCCCCTTCCCCTTCACATGGACCCAACCTTCACATGGACCCAACCCAGCACCAGCAGTATTTTAGTATTTTAGAATATAAAAAGATATAGTATTTAATTCAGTTCTTAAATCTAGATTTCTAGGAGATATACAGACTGGTAGTTCTAACTGCCACTCACTGCTAACACTAAAGGCCGCTACATACTACAAGTCTTAAAGGTCCCATGGCATGAAATTTTCACTTTCTGAGGTTTGTTAAAGGTCCCATGACACGGTACTTCTTGATGCTTTTATATGGTGCCTTAATGGTTCCCTAATACTGTAAATGAATCCTTCTTCAAAATCAACACTCAAAATCAACAGTGCATGAGAAAGACACATGTACAGAGTCAGAAAGTCTCTCTTTAACAACTCATTCTGGGCCTTGTTGCTTGAATGCAAATGAGAAGGACAGATAGGTTAGAGGAGCGGGTGGGGGTGGGGGGCAAATGCTCCGCTGGTTTCGCTGCGCTGTGCGCTGTCTCCCACTTCCGCGTTTTAAGTGCGGTGGAAGAAAGGAGAGGAATTTCAATGAAAAAAACACATTTTCACAGAAAATAAAATTAAACCTCTGCTGTTTCAGAGGTCCAGAGGGTCGGGTAAAGGACTAACGAGCCTAGAAACACTCGCACGTGCCTCCAGGCAAATAAAAAAAACGCATTTTGCATTGCGTAGCTCCTTCGCGGTCCAAACTCTCTGGGCGTGATTTCCAGAGACGGGGGGTGGACATCCAGACGGTGGTGGAACTGCATTTGCATTTCTTTTTTCGATGTGACGTAACATAGTTGCCTTGTTCAGAATCGCCCGTTTGAGCTGTGTTTTTTTCTAACGCAGAAAAGGACAGCAAATGCTCAGTTTAGACATTTCGCAACTTTTATCCATGGGGGGGCCCTAAACAGGGTAGGGGAGCTCACATTAACGTTCAAAAACCTCAGAAAGTGAAAATTTCATGCCATGGGACTTTTAACGTTAATGTGAGCTCCCCTACCCTGTTTAGCATGAGAGTGTTTCCAGGCTCGGATGTCCTTTATCCGAACCACCGAACCTCTGAAACAGCAGTGGTTTAATTTTATTTTCTGTGGAAATGTGTGTGTTTTTTTTTTTTTTTAATGGAAAGCATCTCATACCTTCCTCCGCTCTTAAAACACGGAAGTGGGTGACAGCGCACACCGCACCGCTAATCCAGGAAACAGAAGAAGAAGTGACTTTATTGATCTCACACTGGAGAAATTCTTCTCTGCATTTTAACCCATCCTATATATACACATATATTAGGAGCAGTGGGCAGCACACATTAGGGCGCCCGGGGACCATCTCCATGATCTTCTTGCTTCGGTTTGGTCAGGACCTAAGCTGGAGGTACCTATGGTGCATGTTTTGGGTTGATGGGGAAAACCGGAGTGCCCGGAGAAAACCCACCCAGACACGGGGAGAACATGCAAACTCCACACAGAAAGGCCCAGGCGACCCGGGGATCGAACCCAGACCATGCATGCAAACTCCACACAGAACACACACAGAAAGGCCTGGGCGACCCGGGTATCGAACCCGGAACCTTCTTGCTGTGAAGCAAGAGCGCTAACCACTCAGCTACCGTGCCGCCAACAGCGGAGTATTTGGCCACAACCCACCCGCTGCACTGGCCTCTCTCTGTCCTCCTCATTTGCATTCAAGCAACAACGCCCAGAATAAAGCGTTTCAGAGACATATTTAGCCTCATGAAGACAGAGTCATATCTCATGCACTGAGGCTTGATTTTGAAGGATTCATTTACAGTATTAGGGAGCCATTAAGGTGCCATATAAAAGCATCAAGAAGTACCATG
Organism: Paratrypauchen microcephalus; assembly: GCA_036785185.1. NCBI lineage: Eukaryota > Metazoa > Chordata > Actinopteri > Gobiiformes > Gobiidae > Paratrypauchen > Paratrypauchen microcephalus. Next base: position 2,871,129 of record JAVJIX010000077.1, on the reverse strand, counting down.
TCATGGGACCTTTAACAAACCTCAGAAAGTGAAAATTTCATGCCATGGGACCTTTAAGACTTGTAGTATGTACAAGTGAGTACATACTACAGTAGTTAGCAGTGAGTGGCAGTTAGAACTACCAGTCCGTATATCTCCTAGAAATTTAGATTTAAGAATTGAATTAATTTTGAAATAATTTTTAAACATGCGACAGAAATGTGCACAACACATTCACAAGGAGAATCTTGAGATTCTTGACCTCATGAGATTTAAAATCTGATCGTATAGACTGCTGCGGGATATGGCTGCGTATCACAGGCTACAAAGCTGTGAGCGCAGCTCGTGTCAGCTGTTTCCTGTCAAGAATAAAACGACTCACTCTCTTAAAAGACTCTTAAAGTGTTCAAAAGATCAGATCACTGCACTTCTAGTTTAGATGCAAGTCAAAACTGTGTTATTTGTGAAATGTTGTGCAATACTTCATATAGATGATTTTTATGGCAATCAAGTCCACAGGATGTAGAGTCTCGATTGCTAATACAGTGGTACCTCACCTTACGAAAGACCCTACATATGAAAAATCCAAGTTACGAAATGCCTTCACGTCAAATTTTGGTCTCTAGATACGAAAGAAAATTCAAGTTACGAAACGCGAAATCTCAAAAATTCAATTAATGCACGCTCAGATTCACGCCCCAAAATGTAAATACACTTTACTAACACACACGGGGTTAGGTTCCAGAGGTGGCCCGCGGTGGGAGAGGTCCACAAGGTAGGACAACTTTGTATTTTGCAATTGTTCTACATGTTTTAGGGCTGTAAATGCCTCACCACACACATTCTACACTTTTCTCAGACTGGAGTTTGGCTTTTCTCGTATTTCTCTCTCGTTTGAACGCTCGAACTTTCATAGATTTTCAATGGAATGTGTTGATCGTGAAGCATGGGGGTGACACGGCTCAATATAGCGCCGAGCGCCCGAGGGGAATGGAGACACAGGATTACTATCGCAACAACACGTCATCAGTATGGTAAAACTCACCTGTCTCACGACGGTCTAAACCCAGCTCACGTTCCCTATTAGTGAGTGAACAATCCAACGCTTGGTGAATTCTGCTTCACAATGATAGGAAGAGCCGACATCGAAGGATCAAAAAGCGACGTCGACACAGCGCGGGATGGAACCACGGCACCCGGGCCGTGCCTCCCCCTCAGGGTGATTTAATCCTGGTCTGGTCCCGGTTTGGTCCGGGTCTGGACCTGATCCGGTCCTGGTTTAGACCTGGTCCAGACCTGGTTTAGTTCTGGTCTAGACCTGGAAGTCACATAGAAGCAGAACCCGCCCCGAGCGAGAGCCTGTGGTCTTGCCCGCCGATAGAGCACCTTTCTCAGCCTGTTAGCTCACAGTGTCAGCCCCCCGGCTCTGGAGGTCACATAGAACCAGAGCCCACCCCGCCCTGCTCTTATTCCCGCTGAAAGAGCGTCTTTTTTAGCCTTTTAGCTCTAGCGCGGAACGCGCAAGGAGCGCAGAGACACGAGCAACGCGCTCCTCCAACGGCACTGCCATGTCCCGGGATAATCCTGGTTTAGTCCAGGTCCAGTCCAGATTTAGACCTGGTTTAGTTCTGCTCTAGACCTGGTTTATTCCAATCAGGACGCAGGACACAGTGTTACACTATAAAAAAAAGTTACACTATAAAAAACAACAACCTTGGAACGGATCAGGCCTTTTCCATTGAAATAGCTACTCAACTTACGAAAAATTCACGTTACGAAACCACTTCTGGAACGAATTAATTTCGTAAGGTGAGGTACCACTGTATGCAGCTTCACCTCGAGCACTGTGTGGATGTAAACAGACACATGTAAGGAACTACTCTCGCCTTTTTACTTTCAAAGAATGCTGGTGAGTAATAAAGTCACCTCATTATTTTCGCTACTTCCTGAGTTTCTAACTTGCACCTTTGTGTCCATCACTCCTCTGCCCCTGACACTCTGTTGTATTGGCTGTTACTGTGGTGTTTCGCACACGAAGACAGGCGGGTCACGCCTCCCCAAATTCAGGGAGAAGCAAATCGCAGTCAAAATCAAATTCTTTAGTGTGTGGCGGCCTTAAAGGGATAGTGTATTTTTTTATGTTAATCTGTATGGGTTTCCTTCTAAAAGTTACGTGTGTTGACACCGGCTTAACTCTGACAGTCTCAGCTGATCCCGGTTCGGCTCGCTTTCTCAAGCCCACGTAGGGAGGTCCGGTAGCTTCTCTGGAACATTAAATAAAGCTTGTTTTTCTTCTCAAAACAAAACATTTGTCCGAAAGGTGATATATTTGAGTCCCAAACAGTTGTCAACGAAACATCCAGCAGTGAATTTAGCGATCGCGTATTGTGTCTGCCGACTCATATCACTGCGCTCACGTTAGCATATCAGCCTGTTCACTTCCCCTTGCGGCGGACTGCATCTGCCGTGCACTTCCGCTAAAGGTGAACAGGCTGCATGTTTTTGTACATTTCACAGTCTAAAATATCCAAAATGACAACAAAAAAGCTTTCAAAAAAGGTGAAATAGTGAAGCTTTAATTTTTGGGTCCATCCATATGAAAAATTTCCAGGCAACAGGTGATTGTATAATTCAGTCATAGAGATCAGTTGAAATGACCTAAAGACTTAGACAAACTTTATTGATCCACAAGGGAAATCATTTGGACACAGTAGCTCACACTTCACAATATATTATAACAAAGAGAAAAATATGAACGGTAATAATAAGGCAAGTTTGTGGAGCCAGTCTCTAACAAAGAATAGATTAATTTCATGTTAAGATACTCTGTTAAAACCTTTGCCTCTCCTATAGAGTCACTTAGGCCCCTGCCCTCCATCTGGATTTGTGACATATGAGTACACGTTTTTGTCTCTTATTGGGTTTTTAGTCATTGCTGTTTTCTCTGAAGAATGAACCTTTTTCCGGCCATCTAAGCCTCTTCTGGGAAATGGGAGTCTAATGGATTAAAAAATCCTCTCATCTGAAACCTTCATTTGGCTCAAATTTAGCAGTGAAAAAAAAAGTGAAAAACAGAACTAGTTAATTTCAAACGGTTTGCAGTGGTTCGAAGTTATTCCTGACTTTGCCTACCTTATGCATTCAGAACATCCTAATTATTCACTGTGATGGGTGCTTTTCACAACTCTGAGTTTTCCCATCATGGTAATGCTGCTGGCAACTAGCATGCTAAAAGTGCACTCCCTGATTCTCAAACAATAAATAACTTTATAATTAGATGCAAACAGGACACAGCTGACTTATTTTGACCAAAAATTGTTTACAGAGACTTTAATCTTAAAAGCCATTTTTAATTAGTTTGTAATATTTTAATTTTAAACCAATCATGACTAGAACTGATCTTGAGCTGCATCATGTAAGGGCATATGATTAGTATATGGACTGATGGACCACTGTGGAACCTACCTAAAAGACTGAGGGATTACACAAATATAAGACCACATGGTAATATAAAAGAAAGAACTACGATTATGTTGAAAATTACATTCTGTTGTCTAAATCCATAGTATCAAAATCAAGTTTGAAATTTTAATATTGTGACACTTCATAATACATAGTACTTCATAGTACATGCAATTCTTTTTTTTCCCCCATATCACAAGCCCTACTTTACAGACATTAAATAGTCTTGTTGCCTCTCCTGTCTCTCTCTTAAGCGCTGTGCTGTGTGTTGCCAGAGGCCAAACTCATTAATTGTCTCTTTAATCAGCTGCATCTTCAACTTTTACTGTGTAATAAAACCTGAAACCTTTAAAAACATTATATTATATCCTCATATGTACAATACCAACTTTACCTCCATCTGATCAAGCTGTATATTGTTTTTATATAGGCATACATATGGCAAGCCGTTTTAACATTTAAACACAAAGTTTGACTATCCGGATTTAACATTGTCGATATCAACGTCTTTCCGACTTGGCGTAATTTAATTTTGGATAGTGGAAATTGTCATTTGAAATATCTGTAACGTAATTTAGGTCATTTTCACACCAGGAAAGTCTGATAGTTCACTTGCTTTGGTCCGGACCAAAATCTTTTTATTTTTTTTATTTTGGTGTGGTTCGCTTTCACAGTGCAGTTTTTTCCCCAAGCGAACTAAAGTCTATAAACAAAACCACGTGTGCTGAGGTTGCTCAGCCATTGGACAGAAATTAGCCCTGTCCAAACGCCGTGTCCAAACCCGGAAGGAGGAGAATCATGGTGTTACGCGCTGTTTTCAATCTAGCCTTAGCGATATGGTTTGCTCAGTTTTTACAGTTCGCACAAATGTTTGAGCAGCATCGAGAGGTTTACACTATTTTACAATCAATTTCCAAACGACGAAGACACAGGGCAAGACAGCTACGGAGGACAGTGCTCACGATCGCGCATCAAGTTCTTACTCTTACTCTTCACGCAAAACATAAGTAAGCCTCGTAAGTTTTGTTTTGTTTCGTTTAGTTTCATTTCGTCAGCCTCGGTTTCCCATAATGCTCGACATACGACGGGAGCTTGTTAAGTACAAAAAGCCAACTTGTGTTGGATCGAGTCCGGTCTGCATTCTCACCTCAAACGAACCGCACCAGGATTCGTATGGAACCGGACCGAGACCGACCTTTTTAGGTGGTCTCGGTCCCCTTGTTTGCTCCGGATCGAGATTTTTGGTTTTTATTCACACCAGCCCAAAAGGTCCGAATCAAAGGAGCAAACGAACTCTGGTTCGTTTTAAACGAACCAAACAAGGCAGGTGTGAAAACGACCTTAGACTAGACGAAACGACATTTAGAGATGTCTGCAGTTTGGTTTTGACTAGGTAGAACGGATATCTGCAGCGTCATTTCACCTAGTCAAAACTCCAATTCAAGATATCTTGAAGATAGCATTTTGACTCGGCAGAATGAACATTACAGATTAGGGTTGGGCGGTAATACGGTAATACGGTATACTGCGGTATCTAAAAATAGCAACGGTATCAGATTCATTACCGTCATTAAAAAAAAATAAAACATCTTGCCCTAATATAATATTAACTATAATTAATTTAATGCCTAAATAAAGAGTGTTTGTCCAGCACTTATGTATGTGTGGTTGTGTTTGTTAATTTAATACTATTAAAGTTTAAAACTAATATTACTATCGGAGAGATGACGTTCGGTTATAAAATCACTGCTTCTGATAATAGTTGCGGTCCCTTTAAGAAAGGCGTGACGTTTGACACGCTGCTTTTGTGTTCTAGCACAGCGCCTTTTCTGATATTCTCGCGTGTTAATAAAAACAACTCTCCGTTTTTGAGTCTGAAATGTGAGAAGTTTTCGGGTTTCTTATTACAAACGCAACTTCCACACGAGGCTGTTATTCTGGGAGATGAAGACCCCCTTCTTCGGTGGAACGAGGGTTGCCCAAAAATGCCTGTGCTCTCCATCGGAACGGGTCTTCAGCACCGCGGACAAAGTTCTCATCCACAAAGTGCTTTACTCAAGCCGGAAAAAATGAACATGCTGGTTTTGCATTCAATAGCTTAATATTTTTATTTTCAATAAGGAGTAGCTTTTTCTGACGGACAAAAACGGTTCGGGATGTTGTATAGTTGTACGTTTAATTTATTTGATTCATGTTAATAGATTTTAAAAATATACAAACGAGTAGTATTTTCCACTGCGTTCTCAGGACAGGGTTATATATGCACATTTTCGGTTATGTCTTGTTATTTATTGTTCAGATTTTCTTATTTGATAAGATCAAGTATTTTATTTGATTCCTGTTGGTTTGTTAGCTTTAGCCCACAGTGTCATTTCGTTCCGTCGGTTGGCTGCTGTATTTGCACTTTAAACATTTGTTAATAAAAGTTACTAATTTTGTACATGTTTTGTTATGTTTTCAGTATCATTAGGCCTATGTAATGCTTACTATTCTGTTTCTGAACGATATAGGTGCAAGCTGCCATTTGGCGAGGCCACTCCACTGTAGTGCTACGAAGTGTTTTTTTTTTTTTAGCCTTAGCAACGGTAATACGGTATACCCCGGGAAAATGTGGACACGGTTTAACGGTATCAAAATTTGGATACCGCCCAACTCTATTACAGATATCTCCATTTTCAGATATCTCTGATCAAAATTAATTTCAAGATATCTATAACTTGATAATAGATAACTACAATTACATTATGACTGTCCCAAACTCCAGTTTGTGATATCTACAACATCATTTTGACTAGTCATAATTTCACTTACAGATATCTGCAACTTCATTTCACCTAGTTAAAACTTAATTTAAGACATCTGAAAAGGAACATAAAGATATCTTGAATTGAGGTGAATTAAAGATATCTTGAACTGGAATTATGACTAATCTAAATCAAATTTTAGATATCTCAAACTGGAATTACAGATATCTATAATTCATTTGCGGATATCCGTAATTCACGTAGTGGATATCTGGAAGTGAATTGTAGATATCCATAATGATGAACCTTATACAAATAAATGGCAAAATTGACATCCTTTGCCCTAGGAAGAATTTCTGAAATAACAGTTACGGATAGGAAGAATGTCTTTGCGGATATATATGAAATGTTCTTTTTGAGTTAGAGATATCCAGCCTAGCGTTTAAATGTTGACACGGCTTGCCATACAAACAAACTTGTTAAGACTCTTTTGGGTAACAGTTAAGTTTTGTATAGACTCTTAAAATAACAATTGCTTTTATTGTTATTGTTTATTGCAATTCTAGTTATCAATATCATTATCAATAAGAGAGACTCCAACACTGAACACTTTCAAATCACACCTGAAACAGTGGCTAAAGGAAAACCAGACTTGTGGACACTTGGCCTGGTGTCGTCACCTGCTTGTCTCCATGGAGATAGCTACCTTTAATGCCATACTTAGAGACTTGGACTTAGATAAACTTTATTGATCCACAAGGGAAATTATTTGGACACCGTGGCAAAGCAAGGCAAAGCTGTGATTTCTCCTTGTAGTCAAGCTGGTGGCAGACCCTATGCTAGAAAAGTTTCATAATACATCTTTAAGTATTTTATTAGACTTAAATGCCAAATATTGTCTTTTGTGTCCCTTGGTGTGAATTATACAGTATTTAAACCACATTTTTGTCGGTAATTGCCAGTCAAAACAATTCTAAAATCTACATTTCAAAATTAAGTACAAAATTGGATCTATCCACTTACAACTGACCCTTGAAGCAGGGTAAACAAACATGCACATTTTCTCTTGAGCAGAAACAAAACTGTACCCTAACCCTTTTAAAAATAACATTTGTCTTTTTAAATGAATTACATGCTAATTATATTGAATTAAATTGCCCCTGAAATGGTAAACGGTTTAGCCAAAGGTCTCTCTCAGAATAGATTTGATTACAGCAGTCATTCAAATGCGCTTCATTTCACTGCTGTCTAGACTCTAGGGCAGTATACAGCGATGACAAAATATCAAAGAATATAAGGTACAATTGCAATAGTCAATATGGATTTTTTTGAGCTGATTGCAACATCTGATATTAACTGATATTAACCTGTTTGTCTCCATGGAAACGTTATTGCTTTGTCTAGAATGTTGCCTAACTATCACATGGGAGACAGGCAGGTTACAGCACTACACTACATTACAATTCAGATCTGTGGAGAGTCACCCCTATTCATAGAAGGAATTATGGTATTTTTGAGCAATAGAAACACCTGTAATGAATAAGTGCTAGGTGGATATGTTTAATGTCATACCATGGAACATTCCAGAAAAAGTAATAACATCTCCATGGAGACAAGTAGGTACCGCTACCTACTTGTCTCCATGGAGAGACATGTAGGTAGAAAAGTTGTGAAATGCACCTTTATACACGTCTTACATTTATTTAATTACAGGCGTTTTTGATTGCTAAAAAACACTTTGAAAAACATGCATTCTTACTGTGACTGGGGTCGCCTCTCCACAGGCCTGACCTGTACTGTAACTTGAGCTAATGATGTCACTTGGTTTGTTTTCATAGATAGATACGATTAGATACTGTGAAGCATTCCAGGCAAAGCAGTAATATCTCCATGGAGACAAGCATGTGCACTCTCCATCAGAAAAGTGACACAGTGTTTTTTAAACTAGCCCAGGTCTGCTGGTTGTTCATGGTTAATAGTGTTCTTGTATCTTGTATTTCAGACTCATTACTCTGTGGCAGAGACCTCTGTGTGTCAGTCAGTCTCTCGGCTTGAGTCTCTGCATGCCGTGGTGGAGTGTCAGCAGCCAGAGGCTGACCTGTACAGGTAAAAAACACTAGATACACTGTGACCATATACAAATCTTGTAGTGTTAAACTAACAGGAATTAGGTATGTACCAATGCATTTTTCAGCTCTAATATCAATGCTGATAACAGTACTTCAGTTCTGGAATCTGCCAGTACTCGATACCAGTTAATTTCCTGAGACTCCTAAGAGGAGGTGGGCCTGCTGTCTTTTTTCCTTTTTGTTCACCATCTAGTAAAGAAGAAATGTGAACTTTTATGTGAAACATACACAGACAAAGCTGAAACCCACTTATTTTCAGTCAAATCAAACATTCTGGGAAGAATCTGGACCAGTTTGTTCTACAAACCCACAAATGATTCTAAAATACACAAAAACCGAATAGGCCTTTTATACAACACTTGTTTTGTGAAATTTGCTTCAGCTTTGACATGGGAATGATCAAAAACAACAAATACTCAGTCTGTCTACCAGACCATAACCCCAGACAGCAGTTTTACTTAGATTCGATTAGAAATACTTTATCCCCAAGTGAATTTCTCCTTATATTTACCCTGAAATTTAGGCTCATTGTTGGGGGTTAGAAAGCAAAGGCAAAGAAAAAGAAAACCAAAAATAAACAAAACTATTTCTATTTTTTATTATATGTTAATCATATAATTAAAATAGCCCATTCCGTTGTTTGCTGTTGCAGATAATAAAAATACTTGAAATTCATATTGCGCATATACAGTGGTCCCTCGTTTATCCCTTGGTCCCTCGTAATCAGTGAAATCCGCGAAGTCGGACAACTTTATATTTTACAATTATTATACATGTTTTAAGGCTGTAAACGCCTCACCACACACATTATACACTTTTCTCAGACTGGTATTAACACTTTCTCACATTTCTCTCGTTTAAACACTCAAACTTTCGTAGATTTTCAACAAAATGTATTAATTGTGAAGCGTGGGGGGGCCCTGGATTGTTGTAGCCCGTAATGACTGCAGACAAGGTAAGCGAATAAACCGCTTGTCCTGCTCCTCCTCCCGTGATGGCTGCGGACATAGTAAGTGTTCTTCTTCCACTATGAATGTAGCTTTGTCAAATAAATTCAATATTCTGGACCATGAGGATTTTCCCTCACTAACCCGCGCTCACAAGGGTTGGTTGCATTTCACCCCGGCTCCAAAATCAGCCCGCCCCAGAGTTCGGGGCACGGCTATCAATGCGTCGCCAATACTCCACAGCTCTCTCGGACTTCCCCAACTACGGCCCCAGTGCCGCCCGGAGATCTGGCCTTGCACGTGGGTTCATCCGCTAGGCGTGACGGGGGAAGACCCACTGTCCCCTCTCCGCACGCGAGTGTCCCCCGCTGCGGCTCCCTCGGCCGCACACCTCCTGTCACCCAGGCGCTCTCGTGAAGGACATCATAGACTCTGTCCCTACCACCCTGTGTGACCATCCCAGGTTTAGTCCTGGTTTAGTCCAGGTTTAGTCCTGGTTTAGTCCAGGTTTAGACCTGGTCTAGTCCTGGTTTAGTCCAGGTTTAGACCTGGTTTAGTCTTGGTTTAGTCCATGTTTAGTCCATGTTTAGTCCTGATCTGGTCCCGGTCTGGTCCCAGTCTGGTCCCAGTCTGGTCCTCATGTCTTAGTCCCTTTCTGGACTTCCTACGGATCTGTGACTCATGTCTCCGCTGATACATTATTTAAAAAAAAAAAAATAATAATTTAAAATGCGCGAAACAAGCAAGGCCGTGAAAAGTGAACCGCGACAGAGCGAGGGACCACTGTATTGAAAACACCAATTTGTATTTTATTTTTTAATTCAGAAGATATTTCTGACATGCATTGATGAGATCATAAAAAGACTGAAATATGAACTGACAAACTAATACAAGGACCACATTTCAGAATGGGATTGCACAGAATAAGAATATTTTTTTGTTTGTGGAGGTAATTAATGGCTTGCTGACTGTAGGTGTGCATGTCTTTGAGCAATAAAAATACCCATAAATGAATTAATGGAAGATAGTTCAGTTTAATGCTATACTGTGAAACATGTAAATGTAAATGGTGGACCCTCTACCCACAAAGTTATACAATGCACCTTTAAGATAAAAAAAACCCTAACAAATCTTGCCTAGTCTTTTCTAGTTTTATAATCTTATAATAATTGTGTCCATTCAAATTGTGTTTTCAATTCATTTTGCAGGCCTCCTAACTGCTAATACATAGTTCCATTTCAGTGAGAAGCATTTCCTCCCCTCCCCAGCCCTCATGTTTTCAGTCTATGTAAACAAAAGTACTTTATGAACAAGTGTGCTCTAAAACCCTCTTGAGACGTCTGATTCTGACACCTCATAAATCTTCTGCTGTTTACAGCCTAAGATTCAAACATGGCTCCATAAATTGAACTGTACATGTCTGCTGCTCCATCACCTCCTCACTGCTCCATCACCTCCTCACTGCTCCTGCTCCATCACCACCTCACTACTCCCTCAGCTCTACACTGCTCCATCACCTCCTCACTGCTCCCTCAGCTCTACACTGCCCCACACTGCTCCTGCTCCATCACCTCCTCACTACTCCCTCAGCTCTACACTGCTCCATCACCTCCTCACTGCTCCCTCAGCTCTACACTGCTCCACACTGCACCTGCTCCATCACCTCCTCACTGCTCCTGCTCCATCACCTCACTGCTCCATCACCTCCTCACTGCTAAATCATCTCACTGCTCCATCACCTCCTCACTGCTCCTGCGCCATCACCTCCACACTGCTCCTGCTCCATCACCACCTTAGTGCTCCATCATCACCTCACTGCGACATCACCTCCACACTGCTCCATCACCTCACTGCTCTCTCAGCTCTACACTGTCAATCGATCAGGCTATTTTTAAACCAGGCACTTTCCCCATACAACTATGTGATGAACGTGGTCTGCAAGAGTAATCACAACTGAATCGAAATCGCAATTTGAATCAATGGCAATTAGCAAATCACAAAGGCTTCAGTTTTTGAAGTGCTATAATTTCCTCCACAGACAACAAAATAAACAGTTTTATTCTGCTTAAAAGGCCTTTATTACACTGTCATAATGTTGGGTCCTCATCACAAACATACCTGGAGTTGTGTTTTGTTTCATGCTTAACATACACACTTTGCATTTTTAGTAGTGCTCTCAATCAATTCAAATATTCAATCACAATCTCATGCATGTCATAGTTAACTCAAGATTAATCCCAAATTAATCACACATTTTTGTCTCTTGAATCATCATTTTAATACTCTTATCAACACAGAAAATTGGACAGCCGCTTTGTGCAATTTTTTTTTTTTTAATTGCAAACCATAACAATTGTTCACTCTCATGTTCCATGAAGTCTCTGCAACAGTGTCAGTGACGTGCTTCTCTTCTGTCTTCATAACAGTCAAAGCGACTAAAGTTCTGACTAAAGGGCAGTTTGTCTGCTGTACTAGGGGGCGCACTCGCACTGGGACTTTAGAACCGCGCCGTGCTCAAGCACGATTGCCAGGGGGTTCTGTGACTGATGGCGTTGTCGCACGGCACTGTTTGTTTGCATGTTGCACGTGGAGCTGGCGCTTTTGGCAGAGAGGGTGGGTCCAGCGGCATGGGGTGTTTATTGAGTGGTGAGACCGATGTGGGTCCTGTGCTCCTCCATGGGTTTGTGAATGTGGTGGCGGCCTGGGGAAGTGGGGGCGGCCGGGAGGCTGCGGGATTTCTGTTGCTGTCCGTGGTCCTTGTCGGGGGTGGGCACGAGTTCGCCGTATGTTTTGGAGCGGACTTTGTTTGGTGTTTTCCTCATGTGGGTGGCATTGGTGTGCGCAGGGCTTGTGTGGTGAAGTCGTGCGTGTGCACGTACATGGGTGGTTGTGCCATGCTTTGGCTCACCTCCTCCAACCGGGACTTCTCAGTTTCATACAAATTGTTTTCCTTCTTGTTTACAGCCAGATCCTGTAGTTTTTCTAATGTTACTAGCAGTGCCCACAGCGTATGAAAAAACCTGCTCACTCAGTCACATAGAGCATTAATCTCACAATAAAAACATTAACAGCGTTAAAATTGTTTTGAGTTCATGCGTTAATAGCGCGATATTTTTGACAGCACTAATTTTTAGGCATCACAAGGTAGAACAGAACATTTTGAACTTTTGACTAATAATGCATCACATGTGTGAATGAAACCAAACACATCTCCAGGTATCTTTTTGGCTTAAAGCTCACAAGAGTCAATTTTGTGTAATGTAGGATGGACCTTTAATATATTGTGTTTCCTGTGCATTGCTAATGGTAATTTGTTTTTGCAGGTTTGTTGGTCGTATCACAGTGACTCAGCATGGGGAGGAGATCGTCAGGTGAGTCTATGGAAATTGTCATTAAATTCAAAGAATTCAAAGATAGATTGAACCCAAAAGTTTAATGGCCACCTGCTTCTCTGCGCTTTTCCTCGAATGTTCCACAGTATGGCATTAAACACATTTATCTTGCATTTATTAATTTGTGTTCTATTGTTAAAAAAAAAATGACGAAGAGCCGAGACAAATTCTTTTTTTTTTTTTTTTACTGTGAGCAGGCTCGCCTCTCAGATTTAAAGGAAAAGTAACGTTATTTTACAATCTGAGCCTTCTTTCGGTAATAAAACAAGTTGTTTGACTCACCCATAGCACGTTGGTGTCATTTGGAGCTGTTTGGTAAAAGTTATGTTGTAGCGTATCCGTTAGCGTGAGTACTCGGGGCATTACTCTGCGGTCTCCAAATAACACAAACTTTAGCACTTTTCAAATCATAGAAGCCTGATGTCTTTAGTCTACGATTTCGTGTGGTCAAAAGTGGCCTGTAATCCGAGATTTAGCCATAGTTTCGAGTAGATGAGGACGCCAGTGCGCATGCGCGGACTGTGCTCTCAGCTCCCGGGACCCAAACATGAAACGCAAAGCTGAAAACTATGGATAAATCTCGGATTACAGGCCACTTTTGCTTTAAACGAAATCTTACATTAAGACATCGGGCTTCTATGATTTGAAAAGTGCTAAAGTTTGTGTTATTTGGAGACCGCAAAGTAATGCCCCGAGTACTCACGCTAACGGATACGCTACAACATAACTTTTACCAAACAGCTCCAAATGACACCAACGTGCTATGGGTGAGTCAAACGACTTGTTTTATTACCGAAAGAAGGCTCAGGTTGTAAAATAACGTTACTTTTCCTTTAACTTGTGATCTGTGACTCACCTGCTTGTCTCCTTGGAGATGTTATTGCTTTGCTGTAATAACATCTCCAACATCAGTAACATCTCCATCTCTTTCACTGCATGGTGTTAAAGATATCTATATATCTTTTCATCTGCTTGCCTCCATGGATATATGTATATGTTTCAAGTTATACTCTGGAACATTTTTAGTAAAGCAGTAACATCTCTTTGGAAAGAAGCCAAGGTAAAGGTGCATTGTGTAACTTTTCTGGTGGAGGGTCTGTCATGGAGATGTTTTTGCTTTGTCTGGAATGTTTCACAGTATGGCATTAAACCTTTCTCTCTTCATGGAGACCAAACCAGGCCAAGTTACAGGTCAAATCTGTGGAGAGGCAACCCTGCTCACAGTCAGAATGCCTTTTTTTCTAGGTATTTTTGAGCTATAAAACCACCTGTAATTGAATAAATGTAAGCTAGAGCTGTTTAATGCCATACTGTGGAACATTCCAGACAGAGCAATGACATATCTCTAGAAACAAGCAGGTGACGGACCTCAAGCCAGAAAGTTGACTTATTTTTTCAAACTCTGCAGTCCGTTGTTGACAGTGTGATGTGAGAAAAATACATGTTTTGGGCTGCAGTGTGAGTTTGTCCCTGATGACTTTAGCTGTCTCCTTCTGTTATAAATGATGAAAAATCTCAATACCTGTACTTGCGTGTCACCTTTCCTTTTGCTCAGACCGCTGGGCCCTGAGAACCTGCTGCTGCGAGGAGCCAGGCTGAAAAATACCAAAGAAATTTATGGTAAGTTACAAATTTCTATCAACCAATCAGATGTATTTATTCATAAAGTATTTTTCATACATTCATACATACATACATACATAGCATTGTAAATAATTAAAAACATTCCCTCACATCCACCCACCGACCCCAGCTTTTTTGTTTTTGGGACCTGTCACCTGCTTGTTTCTATGGATATGTCATGGTTCTGTCTGGAATGTTCCACAGTATGACATTAAACAGCTTTACTTTTTTTTTTTTTTTTTTTTTTTCAATACTCCTATCGTGCAATATAATTTTTCCAATTTTTTTCAATACTCTCCCGGTCACTGTTTTTTTATTATTATCACTACTATTATTATTATTTGATTTATTACTTATTTTTTTAAATTATTATTATCACCTATCTTTATGCCTTTTTTTGCCTGCATGCACTTGTCTTCTTGTTCAAACTGTCCCTACCTGGAGCTACTGTGACAAGTAAATTTCTCCTGTGTGAGATCAATAAAGTCTTATCTTATCTTATCTTATCTTATCTTATCTTATCTTTACTTTGCATTTATTCAATTACAAGTGGTTTCACAGCTTAAAAATACCTTGAAAAGCAGACTTTCTGACAGTGAGCGGGGTCGCATCTCCACAGATCTGACTTGTAACTTGGTCTGGTTTGGTCTCCATGAAGATGGAAAGGTTTAATGCCATACTGTGAAACATTCCAGACAAAGCAATAATATCTCCATGGTGAAAAGCATTTGATCGACCCTCCACCAGAAAAGTTGTACAATGCACCTTTAAGATAAACAGAGAAGTTCAATTTGTCAACTGGACAAAGTTTGTTTGGTTGAAAACGTTTCGCCGCTCATCCGAGAGGCTTCGTCAGCTCTGGTTATCGTGCTGGTTAGACCCTGCTTATATCTAGGTGCCGGGCGGCGCTCCCTACACTGAAAAAGCTCTGAAAACGATCCCCCTAATCTGTCTCTTTGTTTTTCAAATTACTCTAGCAACTAGTTTCGTCCCCCTATTCAACGTCTAACGACCCTCTCCACCCCTCTGCCCTGGATTGTCTGCCCTAATGTTTCTTTGTCTGTTTTGACTTGGTTTAAGAATCGAATTATAAATGGGAGACAAGTTATGTCTAACTCCCCCATTTCTGTTTAACGACGGATTCTCTTTTTTGACAAAAATAGCCTCTTTAACCCCCCTCTCAAACCAGTTCTTTTCCCTGGCTAAGATCTGAACCTCACTGTCCTCAAAAGAATGGCCCGTGGCTTCTAGGTGAAGATGTACGACAGATGACGGTCCAATCTGGCCCGCCCGCCTGTGTTGGTACATCCTCTTGTGAAGTGGCTGTTTGGTTTCCCCAATGTAGCGCTCACTGCAGTCTTCACTACGCTGAATGGAGTAGACCACATTGCTTTGTTTGTGACTCGGTGTTCTGTCCTTTGGGTGGACGAGTTTTTGTCTTAAAGTGTTTGTGGGTTTGGAATAGACTGGAATTTCATATTGTCTGAAAATCCTCTGTAGTTTTTCCGAAATGCCGGCCAGGTACGGAATCGCTACCCCTTTCCTCCTGGGTTCGGATTCTCTGTTGTCTTGTTTCTTGCCCTTGTCTCTCTTGGTTTTGTTGACAGCCCATTTAGGATATCCACAAACCGAGAGGGCTTCCTGCACATGTTGTTCTTCTTTCTCCTTACCCTCTGTGCTTGTGGGAACCACTTGGGCCCTGTGTTGTAATGTCCGAATAACACCCAGTTTGTACTGCAGTGGGTGGTGTGAATCAAAAAGCAGGTATTGGTCTGTGTGTGTGGGCTTCCTGAAGACTTCTACTTGGAGTCGCCGGTCTCCTCCTATCGTCACTGCACAATCTAAGAATGCCAATGTGTTATCCTTGGCATCTTCACGGGTGAATGTTCGGATCTACAGAATTGATATGTGCAGTGAAATGTTTCAAATCTTGAATTTTGATTTTTGTAAAATTATCGTCAACATAACGAAACCAGTGTGTGGGTGGAGTGCCTGGATATGAAGCTAAGGCACTTTGTTCAAATTGTTCCATGTATAAATTAGCCATGATAGGGGACTCCAAGTAGAAGTCTTCAGGAAGCCCACACACACAGACCAATACCTGCTTTTGGATTCACACCACCCACTGCAGCACAAACTGTGTTATTCGGACATTACAACACAGGGCCCAAGTGGTTCCCACAAGCACAGAGGGTAAGGAGAAAGAAGAACAACATGTGCAGGAAGCCCTCTCGGTTTGTGGATATCCTAAATGGGCTGTCAACAAAACCAAGAGAGACAAGGGCAAGAAATAAGACAACAGAGAATCCGAACCCAGGAGGAAAGGGGTAGCGATTCCGTACCTGGCCGGCGTTTCGGAAAAACTACAGAGGATTTTCAGACAATATGAAATTCCAGTCTATTTCAAACCCACAAACACTTTAAGACAAAAACTCATCCACCCAAAGGACAGAACACCGAGCCACAAACAAAGCAATGTGGTCTACTCCATTCAGTGTAGTGAAGACTGCAGTGAGCGCTACATTGGGGAAACCAAACAGCCACTTCACAAGAGGATGTACCAACACAGACGGGCGTGCCAGAGTGGACCGTCATCTGCCGTACATCTTCACCTAGAAGCCACGGGCCATTCTTTTGAGGACAGTGAGGCTCAGATCTTAGCCAGGGAAAAGAACTGGTTTGAGAGGGGGGTTAAAGAGGCTATTTTTGTCAAAAAAGAGAATCTGTCGTTAAACAGAAATGGGGGAGTTAGACATAACTTGTCTCCCATTTATAATCCGATTCTTAAACCAAGTCAAAACAGACAAAGAAACATTAGGGCAGACAATCCAGGGCAGAGGGGTGGAGAGGGTCATTAGACGTTAAATAGGGGGACGAAACTAGTCGCTAGAGTAATTTGAAAAACAAAGAGACAGGACGACTGAGGGACTTTTCACGCAATGCACCTTTAAGTGTCACAAATGAGAGACCATATTGTCCATAGTGGCTTAAAAAAAATGGCAAAGCCTGATGGTGTGTGGCCTCAGCTGTCAATCACTCATTTGTACTTTTGCTGATCTGTTTGTATTTGGCAGGTGTGGCGGTCTACACAGGGATGGAGTCTAAAATGGCCTTGAACTACAAATGCAAGTCCCAGAAGCGCTCGGCAGTGGAAAAGTAAACAGCATGTGCACTAAACACACAAAACTCTATAATACATTTAGAGTAATGGGCTCTATGACGTTATAATTACACACTGTACACTTGTAATGACAATAGCAATGCCTCCAATGCATTACAATTCAAGATTTTTTTTAAAGATCCTACGTTAAGCAAAATTGACTCTCATGAGCTGTTGCTTCCTACGACCTGGTGTCTACATATGTGTACAACACATTGTTACACGGTTACACTCTTACAAACCCTTTCACGCACAGGTGGACAGTTTAGAACAGCAACAATGCAAAAATGTTCAATTTAGAATATTTTTAAGAGTTAAGAATGTTCAGAATGTGTTTTTGTTGTACTTTGTTAAAGGCATAATTCTTCCTGCACCCGTTAGCAGCACTTCACATGTGCCAAAATTTTTGTTTTTTATTTTGTTTTTACATTCAGGAAAAATGTTGCTGTGTTCAGGCACGTAATAGTTTTTGCAAATCATTATTCAATTGTGTATGCCCTCATATGTGGACATTTTTTTCAGAAACTATGTCATGTAAAAAGATAATTCTTTGTTTTTGCACTTATCAGGTCCTAGTCAGCCCAAATAACAAAGAGAAATCAATAAAGTATGCCATGCAAGAGTTTGGGTCCTAGGAGGTTAAGCCATGTTAGAATGTTGTTACCTCCTCAAAAACACACCTGGAGTTTCATTTACACATGTTTGAGTAATCCTTTATTATTAGTCTGTCCAAAGCTCAAATGCTCTATTCCACCTTGTCATGTCATAAAGCTGCATTTTTATTGTTAGCCAACTTTTGCATTTTGTTCAGTAGAGATTGGCAATTCCAGGGCTGAAATTATTCAAATAATAAGAAAGAAACTATCCACTGAGAATAAGAAATTATCCAGTGTTTTCCGATGAAAAAAAACACAACTCCAGGTATGTTTGGGATGAGGAAACAACATTCTAACATGGCTTAAAGCTCACAAGAGTCAATTTTGCATAATATAGGACCTTTAAAAAAAATCTTAAATTGTAATGCATTGGAGACTTGTTATTCTCAATACTCAGTAGTAATAATATAGATCAGAAAATAGTGTAATATGGGCCCCTTAAACATGCATAAATCACTCTTGTACGTAGATAGATGCAAAATTTACAATTAATATTCTCAAGGTAAAAGTGAGACTGCTAAGTTGTTCTATTTCTTGTGACAGTTCTACAATATTGATCCTATAAAGGCCTGCTCGTTTGAATATGTCTTAAAAATGTGAAAACCAGAGCTAGTTTATTTTAAACGGTTTGCAGTGGTCCAAAGTTATTCATTACTTTTCTAACATCCAGCATCTTAATTATTCATTGTGATGATTTTTTTTAAAGATTTTTGCACAACCAGAGCTGTAACAACTGAAGCAACTGAATCAATAGCTGTAACTTTAAAGGTGCACCACGTAAACTTTGTGTTGGAGGGTTCGTCACATGCTTGTTTTCATGGAAATTTAATGCTTTACTTTGCATTAAACTCACCTGTCTTGCATGTATTCATTACAAGTGTTTTAAGTGCATGAATGAAACTAGTCTGAAACACAAATTCCTACTGTGAAGAGGACTTGCCTCTCCACAGATTTAATTGATGTGATTTGGGCTGGTGATGATGCCTGCTTGTTTCCATTGAGATGTTATTGCTTTGCTGGAATGTTCCATAGTATGGCATTAAACACATCTCCATGGAGGCAAGCAGATGAAAAGATATAAATTATATGTTTCAACCAATACTCTGGAACATTTTTTGCAAAGCAATAACATCTCTATGGAAACAAGCCAGAAATCTCCAACTTGGCCTAGTTGTGTCACCTTTTTGTCTTCATGGAGATAGAGGGACTCTTCACGCATCTTCATGGAGATAGATATGTTTAATGCCTAACTGGGGAACATCCCCGATGGCAGAACATTCCTGATGGCAGACTCTCCACTAGAAAAGTCATATACAGTGGTACCTCACCTTACGAAAGACCCTACATAGGAAAAATCCAAGTTACGAAACGCCTTCACATTAAATTTTGGTCTCTAGATACGAAAGAAAATTCAAGTTACGAAGTTACGCGAAATCTCAAAAATTCGAATAATGCGCGCTCAGATGCACGCCCCGCTGTTATCCCCGCTCAAAGAGCACCTTTCTCGGCCTGTTAGTTCACAGTGGCTCTTGAATCAGATAGAACCAGAGCCAGCCCCGGGGAAAACCCCGCGGTCGTGCCCGCTCAAAGAGCATCTTTCTCGGCCTCTTAGCTCTAGCGCCGAACACGCAAGGAGCGCGGAGACAGGAGCACCACGAGCACGACATAGAACCGCGGCGAACACGCAGTGTGACGAAGCGCCTGTAGCGCCGTCATTCCCTGACCGGCGTCTCTCTCTCGCTCTCTGGCCCCAGCGTGCGCCTAGACGGCAGAGCACAGAGCGCTTCTCCTGGTTTGCGTAACCAGACTCTGATTCAACTGTTCCCTGCCTATAAACTGTTCTCCGTGATCTGGACTCTGTTTCCCTCCCTGGGGCGTACGAGGGTGCACACTTGGACAGTTGAATCAGAGTCTGGTTACGCAAACCAGGAGAAGCGCTCCGTGCTCTGGCGTCTAGGCACACGCTGGGGCCAGAGAGCGAGAGCCAATCAGGACGCAGAACACAAAGTTACACTATAAAAAATGTTACACTATAAAAAAAAAAACTTGGAACGAATCAGGCCTTTTCCATTGAAATAGCTACTCAACTTACGAAAAATTCACATTACAAAACCACTTCTGGAACGAATTAATTTCGTAAGGTGAGGTACCACTGTAGTGCACTTTTAATGAATTGCATTACTTTATTCAATACTAACCTCTGTGTGTGTATATCATACCTTTTAGGTCGATGAACTCCTTCCTGATCATTTACCTGGGCATTCTTCTGACGGAGGCCATCTTGAGTACCATCCTGAAGTATGCGTGGCAGAGTGAGGACAAATGGGATGAGCCCTTTTACAACCAGAAGACAGAGCAGGAGCGGAACAGCAGCCCGGTCAGTCTGAGCAGCGGTTGATCCATCTGTGTTTGTGGTTTGTGGTGACGCTCTCAGAGGAGATGACTTGATTGAATCACTGCCTGACTTAAAATCTTTATTTCTTGAGTATGGTTAAACCTTTTAGTTTATTATGGTCAAATCAAAATCTGTTTCAGTAGCACAATATTATCACATCTTAAAGGCTGCAATTATTTAGATTAGGGATGCACTCATCCTGCTTTTTCAGTTCTGATACCGATTTCAGTACTATAGTATCTAAAGGATCTGTTGATACTGATATCAAGCGATACCATTGCAAGGCTGAAAATGTAATTTATTTCTCTAAAACTAAAGTAAAATAAGACTAAAACTAATCCAAATGTTAAATGCTGTTATTTACGTCTGTGTAATGACAGAACAGCTTTGTGTAAATCAGTGTTTCCCAACCAGGGGCGAGCACATTGCAGGGGGTACTCGGCAGTGTCGCTGCCAGGCACGGGGAGATTTTTTTAATTTTTTATTTCTTATTTGAGTAAATTTGAGTTAAAGCCCCAGTGTGTAGGATTCGTGGCGCATAGGTGGATCGTGCTATTGCACTTTCTGTTCTGGGTGCGCGCACGAGCCGCGCGCCGCTACTGTATAAATAAAACGCGGTCCCGTTTTTTTTTTTTTTTTTTCTCATGAAAACACACATTCCCGATCATGTACCATGACACTCTACACATCAAATGAAACCTTACAGTCTCCTCTTTTTGACTATGCAATTCATTTCCCTGCAAAACAATCACTCCCCGAGCACATGGGGCTTTTATACGGAAAAGCACAAAACGAGGTTAGCTTACCTTAGAATGGTTTGCACAGGTCAAACTCTGTATTTCACCATAAACTTGCTCTCAATTTGTCCATAAGGATCCAGCAAATAAAACCCAGTAAAACAATTTAGTCCAAAACACGTGCTAGATCCGTTACGACGTCTGATCCGGCAGCATGCTTGTGTTGTTTACCCAAAACCACGAGCCTTGCCGAAGGCGAAGGTGGAGCCCAAATGTCCTTCTGTGGCTCTTGTATTCAAAATGGCTGCCTCTGCATGGGGAAGATCCCCCTTTTATGTGACTATATCTAAGTCCAAAAGAATACTTTGATTTCATGATGGAAGTGAAAAGGCTCGGAAAACAATGTATTTTTGAATGGGTATCTTCAATTTCAGTAATTAACGGGTAAAAATCTTACACACTGTCCCTTTAAAGAAAAGAGAGAAAATGGCTGAGAATGAAATATTCAAATTAAGGAGATGAAATAAAATGATTTTCATTTAATAATCCGTTGTGTCACATTCTATTTTTTGGAGAATTATCAACACGTATGAGTCAGGGGGTACTCGAGGTATGACAAAAAGGCTCAGGGGGTACACAAGACAAAAAAGGTTGGGAAACGCTGGTGTAAATAATGGTTTCTTTCTCGGGCCGTTTATGACCAGTAAATAGTCTTATTACTTCAATGTATATATACAACCAAAATATCGAATGAACCAATATTTGGAAGCCAATATCGGTAACGCTTTATATTAAGGTCCTGTAATAAGCATTAATAGTCAATAATTAGAAGGTAATAAGCCCTTATAAGTGCATATAACATGCTTATTAACATTATTATGTGTTTATAAGACTATATAAGTATTAATAGTCTCATTATAATATAGTTAATAGCAGACTAAAGGAGCTTTATAAGAACTTATAAGAAATTTGTTAACTGTTTGTTAATGCTTAAAAACATTAATAAAATACTCACGAGTCTTTTATAATTGTTCATAATATTACAAACACATGACTCAACTAGCCCAGCCATTGCCATGCCTTTATTAATCTTTATTGTTTGATTTATTAACATTAATATATACTTTACTGCTTATCTATTATAAGTTAACTATGCACTTGTTTACAGTTAACTGTGCTTTTTGCAGGTACCAGATCTAAAGCGAGAACAGTGTCTTATGAAGACTGATAAATCTTTTATTGTGCATTATTATGCCTTTCAGAATACTTTTTTGATTGTTTTATTAAAATAAAATGTACTTTATTATTCACTTATTATCAGTTAACTATGCACTTGTTAACAGTTAACTATGCGTTTTGCAGCTACCAGATCTAAAGCGAGAACAATGCCTTATTAAGTGTAATAAATCTTCTATTATGCATTTATAGCCAATGATTTTCACAAATTCTACATCTGGAATGAACAATACATGTGGCCAAGGTTAATACTGTATGATGGAAGGAAAAAAACACAACAATTTTTTCAACAGTGAAGCCCAATTTTTAATTTATTGCTGTGGAATATTTTCCTAAAAATGTTAAATAATAATAATTAAAAAAAAAAAAAAAAAGGCTTCTTTTGCACCACCAACACGCCAACAATGCTACTTTCAAAAAAAAAAAAAGGATAGACATCGGAGTCTGTCTATAACCTAAATGCCAGCAATTTAAAGAAATAAGGTGACCAATCCCTACCCCTATTTGGCTTTCAGAATAGGTGAGTCATTTAAGGCAGCACTGTGGGGGTAACAAAAAAGGTAACATTTACAAAAATATAAATGTCCTAAAACAGGTGATTGAACATTTAAGTTCAACATAAATCTTAGGTAGATTTTAATTTCCCTGAACATGAACATGTAACATTTCACATATAACATTTCTATTAAACAATTCAAAAGTCCCCCTTTCCAACAGGCAACAGCTTCCTTGCCTTCTTAAGTGCCTGCTCTGAATATCTGGGTCGTCATGGATGTCCAGCAAACATTTCCCAGCAAAATCTCCAAGCTTCTGTTTTGTGGAATGCTGTTCTCTGAATTCAGCAAACTTTGCAGGGGCAGCAATGGAAAGCTCTGCAAGTGGTGCATTCAGTGTAATTGTGTTGCGATCTACTCCCACTATTTTGCAAGCAGCAGTGATGCTCTTCTTCTTCTTGTACGCTTTCAACACTTTCCGGTAACGTGCAATTACCTCATCTGGCCCACGTGCTCATGGAGAAGAAAAAAGAGGGGAGATATTAGTCTCTATGACAAAAAGGATCTTTCATTCAATAATCTTAAACCATTCATGAAGTTTACTATGCAACACAAACTAACAGCATTCAGTGAGCATAGCCTGTCAGTCACAGTCACAACAGTGTCCCAGCTTTCTTGCATATAGTTGGACTACATAAAGTGTTACTTTCACCTTGATCTGCAAGTTCACTCATATTCATTGAAATAGATAACAATACCTCTTAAAATACTGCTCCTTTTGCTTTGTCTCTCCCTTGTTCCTTTCTTCCCCCTCTTCTTCTTTGTGTTCTTCTTCTTCTTCTTCCTCTTCCTCTTCTTCCTACCATCAGAAGTAGAGGAACTTGAGGAGTCTGAGGAAGGGTCGGTAGACTCTGAGCTTGACTTGGAGGATCCAGAAAAATCAGCATGTGATGGAGATGCTTCAGGGGATGGGTCATCATTTCTCATGCTTCTTGTGTTGGTGTTTCTTGATGCTGTATGAAGACAACACATTGAAATATTGACCACAATAGATTGATAGGAGACAGGTTCAACTGTTTGGAAATAGGTATTACTACTGAACTATTATAGTAGGACAGTGTCCCTGTTGCTTAGGACACAATGTACACATTCATTAAAAAACAAACAAAAAAAACAAACAAATAAAACACCATGATTTGTGCAACAAACTATATTAACATAATACTCAACATATTGATGAACACCACTGACTTACTCTGGTACAACTGGTCTTTTAAAAAGTCTCTCTCCTTGGTTAGCTCCTTGATCAAGTCTTCCTGAGAAGATATTTTCATTTTAGCCAGCTCCAGCTCATGTTTGTGCTTCTGGAGTTTGGCAGTGGGGGCCATTTGGACAGCACCTGACAGAAATAACAATTCAAAGTGAATGCTAATCATGGATTATGCCTTCTGGGAAGGCAATCTAAAACACAGTTAAAAACCACAACATTAACCAAATTACATGAAAAAAATTACATGTTAAAGAGGGATGAAAGACCTGTACCAATGTTAATAACTCATGTGGCATTCTTTGTTACAAATATTAGACATGTGGCCATGATTTCCATATTTGATTCAAATCACCGTGCTGTTGATTAAAATGTAAACAGCAAAAAAAAAAAAATAAAAAAATAAAAAAGATAGGTGTATCGATCAGGTATGAGTGGATGTCCGACTACTGAAGTTTGAGACGTTTCTTGTCGTCATTTACGCCTCACCTGCATTTAACGCATACGGTCATTAAGACGTATCCCACTCACTAATCATAAGCATCATAACTTATTATATTACATGGTAATAAACTGTTTTAGTGCTGACAACATCGCTAGCTAGTATTGTAACTAACCCTAAACCATGTTAACCGCACAAACAGCGGCGTTTTCTGCACTTAGGCTGTGCACGCATCCGTTCATAAATTAGCCGCATCATTACGGTAAATTACGGTATTTTAATTGGACAGGCACTTTATCCCTCACTAGTACATATATGAGCAACCAACTCAAGACTGCACTTCTATTAGTAGCAACAGTAATGACTAGCTTTGTTGAATGTACACTAACTAGCTGCAGTTAAAACTTACCAGAAGAGTCATCCCGGCTCCTCTTGTCAGCATTATCTTTTCGAGATCCAGAACGGGTTTTTATCCTCCTCGAGGATGAAGATTCTTGGTCCTCTCCCTCCATTTTGCATGCGGGATCAGAAGGACGTTCACGTTAATCGCCAGAGAAAGTTTAGAAGTGTGGCTCAGTCGCTCAAACTACAAGTGTCGCTTTTACGGTCTGTTATCAAAATCTCACGAGAAGCGCCAAAAAGACGAGAACAGACGCAGACTGCCCGCAAAAATCAAACGAAGAAGAGAAAAAGGAGAAATGACTTTACCAGGATGAGACTGCAAAACAAAGTCAGAAAACTGATTTTTGAAGGTAGTTCAACCAAAAAAACTTTAAAGCTAATTAAATTCCTTGAGGAAAAAAAAAAACTCCTAATGAAAGTCAAAAGCCGCATCTGTCACAAGAAGATGAAGATGACAAAGAAGAGGTGCAGAGACCATTACAGCTGGTAATAACTTTTCCCTTGGCTAATGTCAGGTAGAGCTATTGACTAAGTAGGTTTGTGCTTATTCATTAGGCCATTAGAAGGGATGCAAAATGTAGCTATTTAGATGGATCCTAAACCAACCTATTTGTAGTTTGTAGGGCACAAAATAAATAAAAATGCTGGTAAAATACTGCAGGTGATTAGTAGATTTCTTTCACTTACTAGCCTACAGTCATCTGTGGAATGCCTTGTTAAATTTGAATATTCACTTGCCAGATGTAGGCCTCCTGTAGGTAAAGCTAACAGTGATTGATGTGCCGTAGTAATGTTTTCTGAATATCAATAATCTGTTTAATTTTTTTTACCAGTCACACATTAGTCTAACTCTGTGCTTTTACTAAAGACATGCCAACGATTCGTGCACCGACGGATCAAGTCCAGACTTTCACTATTTCAGTGGATGCAGTTCATTTATAGGTAATACATTCCACAATAAAACAAGTGTTAGATAATTACTTTGGAAAACCATTTTGAAGAAAATGTAAAACTTTTGATGTGTTATTTTCTATAGATTTGCACAGGGCCTACATCTCAGACAGGTTGATATGATGGAAGACAATATTGCTGCAAGCCCTGCAACCCTCTCAAAGATGGCGAAAAAACTGAGGAAGGTCTGCAGAAGGGCCATTGAGCGAATGAGAGAACGACGAGGACAGCTCATTGGTGGACAGCGTGAATTTGTTGTAATTGATGAGAGTCATTTCCGCCATAAGAGAAAGGTGAGCTGCAGTAATAGGCTTGTTTTAAATGATTTGTGATGCTAAGTGAGTAAATAATCAAATTTAAAACACTATCTGAATTAGTGGGCTAGACTAGCTTGGAAAACCAGACTCAAATCTAAAAAGATTTGAAGTCTGGCAACCACTTATGAAAACAGGCAAAATTCTAGAGGTGGTACCAAGCTTGTTCTAGTCAGTAAGGGTACAGTAAATTGAATGTGATTGCAATACCAGTTTTGGTTACAATCTTACATACGGCTCCTTTAAATTTAGCTCATTATAGGTCAATATTGTATAACATCATATAGTTTGCCTGTAAGTTGTTCATCACACACCATGATCTGTTTCTGTTTCTCTTTTTTTATTGGTCATCATCACAACAATATGGCAGAGGAAGAATGGGTGGTACCTGGCAAAGACGGAAATGGGTCTTTGGTATGCTTGCTCTGCAGCTGCAGAGGAGCAAGAGAGGAAAGCCAGTGCTGCGTCTTGTAGAGAGAAGAAGACGAGAAGATCTTGTCCCTCTGATTGCACATCATGTCAGGATAGGATCAGACATCATTAGTGATGAATGGCGTGCTTATCGTTACCTCCCTGAACTTGGCTACAATCACATGACTGTAAATCATGCACGGTGGTATGTAGATCCCCAAACAGGTGCTCATACACAGCACATAGAAAGAGCATGGCGGAGTATTAAGGAGCAAGTTTGGAGGCAAGAGGTAACCAAACTGAAAGTTTACTGTCTGACCATCTTTGTCTCATTGAGTGGAGTGAATGGCTATCCAGGAAACACAAAGATGGTCCTCTTCAGTGACTACTATATGATATAGCTAAAAGGTACAGGGTAGGCTAAAATGAAGGCTAAATAGTGAGAGTGTTTCACACCATCACTGTCCAGATATTGACAGTAAGGTTCCAGCAAATCAATGAAACTGTTGCCTGTAAGAAAGGGGAAGGTGTCTTAATTCCTTCTGACCCAAATTGCACATTTTAAGAGTACTTTGTAAAATGTTTAAAATGTTTGATCAGTGGAATAATCAGTTGTATGTTGCATTTGTTGATTGATGATTGGTATAGTAGGCTATAAGAGTGTCCTTTTTATCTTTATTATATTTGTTTATTATATATTTTTATTTTTGTATTCAATTATTAGGAATAAAATGTAATGTTGCACTTTGCAAAATTGTACTTTTCCATGTGAACTTGGAAATTTGTTGTGTTTTCCTTCCATCATACAGTATTAACCTTGGCCACATGTATTGTTCATTCCAGATGTAGAATTTGTGAAAATCATTGGCTATAAATGCATAATAGAAGATTTATTACACTTAATAAGGCATTGTTCTCGCTTTAGATCTGGTAGCTGCAAAACGCATAGTTAACTGTTAACAAGTGCATAGTTAACTGATAATAAGTGAATAATAAAGTACATTTTATTTTAATAAAACAATCAAAAAAGTATTCTTAAAGGCATAATAATGCACAATAAAAGATTTATCAGTCTTCATAAGACACTGTTCTCGCTTTAGATCTGGTACCTGCAAAAGCACAGTTAACTGTAAACAAGTGCATAGTTAACTTATAATAGATAAGCAGTAAAGTATATATTAATGTTAATAAATCAAACAATAAAGATTAATAAAGGCATGGCAATGGCTGGGCTAGTTGAGTCATGTGTTTGTAATATTATGAACAATTATAAAAGACTCGTGAGTATTTTATTAATGTTTTTAAGCATTAACAAACAGTTAACAAATTTCTTATAAGTTCTTATAAAGCTCCTTTAGTCTGCTATTAACTATATTATAATGAGACTATTAATACTTATATAGTCTTATAAACACATAATAATGTTAATAAGCATGTTATATGCACTTATAAGGGCTTATTACCTTCTAATTATTGACTATTAATGCTTATTACAGGACCTTAATATAAAGCGTTACCCCAATATCTGATCCAACAAATTTTTCAGGATCAGTACTGATATTTGATACCAGTTTTGAATCACAGCATGCCTAATTTAGCTAATAGAACACAATATCCTGTCTTTTTATTGGAAAGTCTTATCCATTTGAGACCTCTACAAACATTTTCTGAAATTCATGGACTTTTTGTATTAGTTTATCATTTTCTCTCTAGTTTATCGTCTTCTCTCAAATGAAAATGCTACTGAAATTCTGATGTTTACAGTTCCAAATAAAAGGAGGTACTGGTATCAGACCATAGAACACATCAATTTTTGATAATTCAATCAAACCTGCTTTTTGTAACACATGTCTCTTAAATGCTAAAGACATCTCCTTTTAAATATTGTATCAAAAAATACTCAGAACTAAATATAACTTTTTTTTTGCATACCCTTCCATTTTGTCATCACACGTCTCCTTTAAGCTAAATTTTAGACTTTTAATGGTTTAAGTTGAGGGGGTTGTAGTGTCTCCTTGAATCCTGTGGTACTGAGAGACTGAGAGGCGGCTGCACAGGTGCCAAGTCCATCAGTGTCTGTCAGATCTAATCCATCTCACTGTAGCTTTGCCACTGAGGAGACAAAGAGGGAGGAACCAAGCTTTACTCAGAATTACAGCTGTCAGAGTCCACGAAGGAGCCGGAGGGAAAGGCGAGGACTGTTTCACACCTGCACCAAGCGTTCAGTCTAAAAACAACAGTAATTTGTTAAAATTCCAGCATCACTTGTCATGATAATTACCAGGATGTCAGGGCTTTTGAAATTTAGCTGGTAAAGAGGAGTAAAGCTGTAGACTTTCGGTTCTTGGATGCTAACTGGCATTGTCATTGTTGTTGGAGCATAGCCAACTTTTCTATCTCAGAGTTTCCAGGAAAATTGCCACCGTTGTCATAGCAATTAGTGACTTAAAATGAAGTAATATGTCTTTTGAATGGGGAAAAAGTCATTAAAATGTTGCATACAGGAAGCAAAAACCTATTAATCGAATCAATAGCTTGGCTGCACATTGTGAATACAGTGGTCCCTCGCTCTATCACGGTTCACTTTTCGCGGCCTCGCTGTTTCGCTGATTTTTTGGGGTTTTTTTTGTTTTTGTAGTGTATCATTTTTTTTTATAGTGTTACATTGTGTTCTGCGTCCTGATTGGCTAAGAGACTGTAGACCTTTGCAGATTGATAGATGGGAGACCGGGACCAGACTGGAACTAGACCAGGACCAGACCGGGACTAGACCAGGACTAGACCAGGACTAAACGTGGACTAAACCAGGTCTAGACCAGAACTAAACCAGGTCTAAACCTGGACTGGTCCTGGACTAAACCAGGACTGGACCAGGTCTAGACCTGGACTAAACTGGGACTAGACCAGGTCTAAACCAGGATTAAACCACCCCGTGCTCTTTGCTGGTTTCCTGCGGCTCTTGCGTTTGTGCATGTTCGGTTTGTGGCTCGGGCTGCAAGGACGCGGTCCCGAGGGGGAGGCATGGTCCGGGCGCCACAGTTCGATCTCGGGGTCGCAGCCCCGGGTTGCATCGCGCCGGTCGTGCTGCTCTGTCACGGATTTGACCACGATGAGCGGGTGCACATGTCGCTTACTTCTCCAAGGGGTTGGTGCGCGTCGCGTCCCGGGATGTGGCAGTGCCGTTGGATGAGCGCGGTGTTTCCTGCAGATCCAGTGACTCATGCCTCCACTCCCCTCACACGCCCCCATTGAAAATCTACGAAAGTTTGAGTGTTTAAATGAGAGAGAAATGTGATAAAACGTTAATTTTAGTCTGAGAAAAGTGTATAATGTGTGTGGTGAGGCGTTTACAGCCTTAAAACATGTCGAATAATTGTAAAATATAAAGTACTACTACGCAGATTTCGCTTATTGCGGGTTATTTCTGGAACCTAACCCCCGCGATAAACGAGGGATTACTGTAATGAACAACTTTAAACTTTAAAAGTGCTCTGTGTAACTTTTCTGGTGGAGGGTCTGCCACCTGCTCGCTTCCATAGAGATGTTAATGCTTTGCCTCCAATGTTCCACAGTATGGCATTAAAACTGTATCTCTATCAGGACTGCAACTGGAGGAGAGTTTTCGTGTGTAGTGTGATTTGGGAAACATAGCAACTACATACAACACTTCATGGCTGAGTTGCTGTCATTCTCAATCACTTCCACTTTGTTATAATACCACTGACAGTTGACTGTGGAATATTTAGGAGCGAGGAAATTTCACGACTGGACTTGTTGCACAGGTCCACAGCTCCTGAGAGCGACACATTCTTTCACAAATGTTTGTAGAAACAGTCTGCAGGCCCAGGTGCTTGATTTTATACACCTGTGGCCATGGAAGTGACTGGAACACCTGATTTCGATTATTTGGATGGGTGCGTGAATACTTTTGGCAATATAGTGTATGTTAAACAAAGCTAAAAATGTTCAAATAAAAAAGACAAAAAAAAAGTTTGTAAAGTGCAAAAAATATCTAATACAAGAAGACATTAATCTGGATCAATATAATAACATGAGTCTTTTTTTTTCTTTATAGAGTAATCATAGAGTAAACATGTGTAACAAATATGTAATTTAATGTAATTTAAACATCAAAACTACTTTAGTATAGAGCTTTTGACTCACTGTTATAATCTGCTTCTCTTCTCACAGATTCTGAAGTTCATCTCAGACTTCCTGGCGTTCCTGGTCCTGTATAACTTCATCATTCCCATCTCTCTGTACGTTACCGTGGAGATGCAGAAGTTCCTGGGTTCTTTCTTTATCGGGTGGGACCTGGACCTGTACCATGAGGAGAGCGACCAAAAGGCTCAGGTCAACACATCTGACCTCAACGAGGAGCTGGGACAGGTACAGCTACATACAGGGATTTACACACAGACTCTAGAATGAAAATAATACATTACCTGGGGGTGTGAAGCTAGCTGTTGGCACTGCTCTGTCTAAAGCTTTGTTTCTCAAGTTAGACTTTAAAGGTGCATTGTGTAACTTTTCTGGTGGAGGGCCAGTCAAATTCTTTTCTCCATGAAGATGCTATTGCTTTGTCTGGAATTCTATATTCTTGGAAACAAATCAGGCCAAGTTAAAGGTCAGATCTGTGGAGAGGTGACCACACTCAGTCAGAACTCCTGTTTGTTTAGTTATTTTTGAGCTATAAAATGACTTGTAATTGAATAAATGTAAGATAGAGCTGTTTACTGTGGAACTTTTCAGGCAGAGCAATGACATCTCCATAGAAATGAGCAGGTGATGGACCCTCCACCAGAAAAATTACACAATGCACCTTTAGTCTGAGCTTTGTTTTAAAGGGACAGTGTGTATGATTTTACCCGTTAATTACCTAAATTGAAGATACCCATTCAAAAATACAGTGTTTTCCAAGCCTTTTCACTTCCATCATGAAATCAAAGTATTCTGTTGGACTTAGATATAGTCACATAAAAGGGGGATCTTCCCCATATAGAGGCAGCCATTTTGATTACGAGAGCTGCAGAAGGACATTTGGGCTCCGCCTTCGCCGTTTTCTTTATACAGTAGTTGTCGGCAAGGGCTCGTGGTTTTCACACAACGAGATAGTACGCGTTTGTATAAACAACGACAAGCATGTTGCCGGATCACACTTACTCCGCACATACATCGCAGGAGCAAGCACATTCATCTAAGGCTACGTTCATACTGCAGGGCTTAATGCTCAATTCCGATTTTTTTGTGAAATCCGATTTTTTTTGCAAGGCCGTTCACATTTCCAGTTAAATGCGAATTGTATGTGATCTCCAGTGTGAACACTAAACTCCCCAAAAGTGTCCCGCATGCGCCTTGGAGGACACGATGACGTCACACGCAGCGAACACGCTCAATGTTTACGGAAGTAGCCTAAAGTTGCTTTCGTACCGGAGCCAAAACATGTACAGCTTATTTGTTTTAAGGAGAAGACGGAGAAGGAGAAGGACAAGGTTTTTGGCCACAGCGTTTTGCGGGGCAGTGGCAGCAACGTCTGCAGAAAGGAACATGTGGGTGCGGAGTCACAGGCAGGAGGGGTGGGATTGCTACGTGCTTCGCCACTTCACTGATACAAGTTTATATACTATTTTAGCATGACGAGAAGAACGTTTGTGCACGCCTAATTGTACCACTCTCATTGGAGGAAACACACTCAGGTCGGATGAATGCGACCTGGCCGTTCAGACTGAAGTCGCATGCCAAAAGATCGGATATGTATCGGATTTAGGACCACATATCCAAGTGGCCTGGATCGCATTTGAAAAAATCGGATCTGTGTCGTTCACACTGTCATTAGAAGATCAGATACAGGTCGCATAGAGGCAAAAAAATCGGATTTGGGTCGTTTCAGGCTGCAGTGTGAACGTAGCCTAAGAGGAAAAGAAGCAGGACATAGTACCTACCGCGGCTGGGGCTTTGTTGCAGCGCGGGCCCGCACCCCGGGTTCAGACCGACCTCCGCCCTCCGCAGTCCGGTTCCCGATTCCCCCCACTCGCGCACAGCGCTGGGTGCGGTTCACACGTGCGCGCGGTTCGTGCGCGGCTGCCGGAACCCACCTCTGGGTATGCCGAGCTGTCTGCGTTACAGCGCGCCTGGGTGACCCTCGAGGTCTGCCGTAGCTAGGACAGGAATTGCAATACCCACCATCCACCAATGCGCCATCAATCCTACACACTGTCCCTTTAACACAATCTGACCAGAAAGAAATTATTTTGTTGGAACTACAACAGGTGAGCTGATTTGTTCCATAAAACAAATCGCTCTAAAACAGCATTTCAGTCACAAGCTAGATGGGCATTAACCAACAGTTTTTCACTTAATCAACCACATAAATTGACCATGAACACTTGTTTTGATCACAGGCTCCTGAAAATGTGCTGTTTAAATCCATGTTGTGTTTTTTCTAAAACTTTTTTGGCAGTGTTTGTATGTGTGCATTGCATTGTGTCTCCATGATAAGTGGTGAACATTCTGCCATAAAGATACATGTAGAACACCCCCAGCGTGATGTCACTGCAAAGTATAAATTCTCAACTTGCATTTTTGGGCTTGTGTTTTTCAAGTTTACCTCATTTTGTCCATGGTAAAAGGGATACATTTATCCCCTAGTGTTTTATATGGGGCTCAGCACAACAGCTTACACTATGGGTCAAAAGTTTGGACACACCCTCTCAGTTTTTTGTTTATTTTGCTTACTACTTTCTGCATTTTATACACACAGAAAACATCAAATATATGATGTAAGATATATGGAATTATTTAGTAAAGAAGTAAAAGGTAAATGGCTCTACCAGATATTTCTTGACAAATCAGTGGCTGATTTGAGGATTTGGTTATAAAATATGAAAAAATACATTTATTTATTTCACTTTTTTCCCTTTGTTATATAATTCCATATATCTTACTTCAAATATTGCATGACTATTGTATGTATATAAAATGTTGAAAGTAGTAAACATACAGAGAAAACCATTGAATGACGTGTGTCCAGACTTTTGACTGGTAGTGTCTTGCATTTTAAGAGTGTACTCTCCCTAATCCATCGTGCAGCTTTCTTTTCAAATCAATTCTATTAAAAACCTTTCTTGAATCCTTACTCGCTGCTGTAAATCCCACTCAAAACTCACTCATTTGGAACAATTGGAGGTGATGTAATATCTAATGGCCCCTTTTAGGATATGAGCTTTACTCCGGATTATTTTATGCAGTTTCATAGTTCATACTGAGGCTTAAGAGACTACAGGAATTCAAACCTGCTATTCTCTTCACCATTAATATGCCCATATTGTGCTATTTTCTGATCTATGTTATGATGTTTCCTTGTCATAAACAGACCTTGAGTTGTGTTTTGTTTCATTCACACATGTTTAACACACAACCTCTGCATACTTGGACTGCGTTCTGCTCTCCAACACTTTGTCCCACCTTCAAGATTCAAGATTCAAAGCTTTTATTGTCATATGCACAGTAAAGAAACACATTTCCCTGTACAATGAAATTCTTACTTTGCTGCCAACACTGGATGCCAAGAGCATGCAAAAAGTTAAAATAGATAAATCAGATAATGAGAAGCATGTAAAAAATATAATCAAATAGAAACAATCTTTACCAAATATACACGATGAAGAATATAGGCTAGGTGCTATGTACATATTTACATATAATGTACAACATTGGTTTTATGTGTAACAATGTCATGTGGTAATTTGGGATGGTATAAGATCTCGTTCTGCAAGATCTTGTAGGCCAAAATTGCCACAAGATTGTGCACAAATGAGAGAAATGATCTTGTGAGATTTTTTTCCATGTGTTTATATTTGGATTGGACAAAAAAGGGTCAAGTTTTTCTGAGTTACTCTGCTGAGTGTCTGTGTTACAGTTCTAAAATCAGGGATGAAAAATTTCCGTTTTTTGGCGGATTTACACTTTTTTTGTCAGCTGCCTGGGTCATTTTTTATATAAGCACAAATCCGTTGAGAAAAAATGTGGGTATATATATATATATTTGAGTGTGTGTTTAGGGTTGCCAACCATCCCTTGAAAAACGGAATAAGGACGCACTTTGTCCCGTACTACCGTGTGAATCAAAAATAGTGTCTAAAACAGGGATGCCCAATATGCTGATCGCGATCTACCAGTTGATCGCCAAGGTAGCGTGGGTAGACACGCGGCACGTCACCACACGCGCCCCCAGCGCACGTAGCTTGTTCACAACTGCATGTGCCTTTGCGTACCAGCGTGTATCACAGAGCGCGTTAAACGTTATAAAACATCCTACCTGTCTGTCCGCCTCATGTCAGCGCGCCGCTCCTCGCCTTTTCACTCTCTCGCTCCTCCTGCTTATAGCACACGCAGGCTCCCTCCTCAATGCGCTCTGATTAGAAGAGCAAGGACGAAACGCAAAGCAAAAACTAATCTAAATTTATGTTACAGTGTTGGCACAGAGCAGGCCTACAGCACAGAGCTGGCCTACCGCGACATGTGGTTGAAGTTTGCCTAATAAAAGTGCACAAATGCATCTGTTCGCCACAACATGCATTTGATAAATGTGCAGAGGTAAATACCACTGCAAAACCAATAAGAAAATGTGAGTCCAGGTAGGAAGTTGAAAAAACAGGTAAAAAAAAAAAAAAATCAAAGAAGGGGTCCTCAAACTGTGGGTGAGGGTCCAAAAATGGGGCACAGAGTCTTTAAGTGCAGTACAGTCTGGTTGGCTTATTTTACAGGGATGAAAGAGTTCCGTTTTTTAGCGGATCTCCGCTTTTTTTTCAGCTGTGGGGTAATTTTTTTTTTTTTTTAATATCTGCAAATTCGTTGAGAAAGATTTTGGGTGTGTATATATATATATATATATATATATATATATACAGTGCCGTGAAAAAGTATTTGCCCCCTTCCTGATTTCTGTGTTTTTTGCATATTTATCACTCAAAACATTGTCAGATCATCAAACCAATTTTAATATCACACAGAAACAACCCAAGGAAAGACAAAATTCAGTTTTTGAATGATGATTCCATTTATTAGTGCACAAAAAAAAATCTAAACCTATCTGGCCCTATGTGAAAAAGTAATTGCCCCCTTAATCTAATAGCCAGTTGAGCCTCCTTTGACAGCAATAACTGTAACCAAACGTTTGCGATAATTGGTGATGAGTCTTTCACACCGCTGGGGAGGGATTTTGGCCCACTCTTCTATGCAGAATTGTTTCAATTCTGCCATATTGGAGGGTTTTCTTGTATGAACTGCCCGTTTAAGGTCACACCACAGCATCTCAATCGGATTTAAATCCGGACTTTGACTTGGCCACTCCAAAACCTTAATTTTGTTTTCTTTGAGCCATTCAGAGGTGGACTTGCTGGTGTGTTTTGGATCATTGTCCTGTTGCATGATCCAAGAGCGCTTGAGTTTGAGGGCACGAACTGATGGCCGGACATTCTCCTTCAGGATCTTCTGGTAAACAGCAGAATTCATTTTTCCGTCAATCACAGCAAGTTGTCCTGGTCCTGAGGCAGCAAAGCAGGCCCAGACCATCACACTGCCACCACCATGCTTTACTGTGGGCACCATGTTCTTTTTATCAAATGCTGTGCCATTTTTACGCCAGATGAAACGGGCTGCAGACCTTCCAAAAAGTTCAATTTTAGACTCATCGGTCCACAAAATGTTTCTCCAAAAGTCTTGAGGGTCATCAAGGTGCTTTTTGGCAAAGGTGAGACGAGCCTTTGTGTTCTTTTGTGAAAGCAGTGGTTTTCTCCTGGGAACTCTTCCATGGATGCCATTTTTGGCCAGTGTTTTTCTAATGGTGGAGTCATGAACACTGACCTTAACTGAGGCCAACGAGGCCTGTAGTTCTTTCGATGTGCGTCTAGGTTCTTTTGTGACTTCCTGAATGAGCCGTCGTCGCACTCTTGGAGTAATCTTAGTTGGTCGACCACTCCTGGGAAGGGTTGCAACTGTTCCCAGTTTCCTCCATTTTTGAATAATGGCTCTGACAGTGGTTCGCTGGAGCCCCAGAGCTTTGGGAATGGCTTTGTAACCTTTTCCTGAATTATAGACTTCTATCACTTTTTTTCTCATTTGTTCTTGAATTTCTTTGGATCGTGGCATGATGTGTTTGTTCTTGAGATGTTGTAGCCAACTTCACTTTGTTTGACAGGAACTATTTAAGTGATTTCTTGATTCAACACAGGTGGTGACAATCAGGTGTGGGTGTGGCATGTAGAACTGAACTAAGTTTTCTCAAAACTGTGGTTAGTCACAGTTAGTTTGTGATTTAACAAGGGGGGGCAATTACTTTTTCACATAGGGCCAGATAGGTTTAGATTTTTTTTGTGCACTAATAAATGGAATCATCATTCAAAAACTGAATTTTGTCTTTCCTTGGGTTGTTTCTGTGTGATATTAAAATTGGTTTGATGATCTGACAATGTTTTGAGTGATAAATATGCAAAAAACACAGAAATCAGGAAGGGGGCAAATACTTTTTCACGGCACTGTATATATATATATATAGTTGTGTTTAGGGTCGCCAACAGTCTCTTGAAAAACGGAATCGTCCCGTATTCAGAACATAAGTACGTGTATCCAGTAGTCGAGTTGTAAAATGAAACCAGGGGGGATGGTGATTTTTTTTTTTTTTTTATGTGACACACACACACACACACGCACACACACGCACACACACACACACACACACACACATATATATATATATATATATATATATATATATATATATATATATATATATATATATATATATATGTTTTTTTTTTTCCTTCTTTTTTCATTTATGTGACTATATATATATATATTTTCCAGCGGGGGGTGTGGGGGTCCTCCCCCAGAAAATTTTGCAGTTCTTAGATGCAATTTCCTGCATTCTAGTCCATTTTAGGGTGACTTGCTAGACATGGCAAATCCTAAATCCCATGTGATTCATAGCTTGTATTCTCAGTTGCATGGCCTCCACAAGACAATACTATTTATCGGAAAGAAACAATAACCACTTAACTATGGACATCTAGAGATTATTATGTAAACAACAATGCAATAATACAATTGAGAAGACAAATTACTTCATACTCATAGTACTTGTAATTAGGGATGCAAATTATCGGTTAATTCATTAACTGATAGTTGATTGACCTTATCGGTCGATTAACGATTAACTGATAAGCGGCGTTTTTCACCTGAATTTTAGTGTTTCAATAGGGTCTTTAAGAATATAAGCTATAGTAACATAACACTGAGTCATAAATATATCATAGTATTATTATATTGTATATTCCTCAATTAATTATTCCTTAGTAAAAAGCAGACAAATGTATTGATGCTAAATAACAAAATACAGTAATCCCTCGCTCTATCCAATTTTTTTTTTTATAGTGTAAAATTTTTTTATAGAGTAACATTGTGTTCTGTCCTGATTGGCTAAGAGACTAGACCAGAACTGAACGTGGACTGGACCAGGTCTGAACCAGGTCTGGACCTGGACTGGACCTGGACTGGACCGGGACTCGACCGGGTCTAGACCTGGACTAGACCAGGATTAAACCACTGGGGCGCGTGCTGGTTTCGCCGCGCCCCGCGCTCCGAGCCGCAGGCCAGCCGCGCGGGCCACGGGGCTCGGGCCACGGGGCTCGGGCCACGGGGCTCGGGCCACGGGGCTCGGGCCACGGGGCTCGGGCCACGGGCCGCGGCGAAACCAGCAGCGGCACGCATTCCGGGTTAGATCTCGCCTCGCGCGTACACCCGGGGCTGCTGAGCAGTGCCGTTGGCGCCTGCGGTCGGCTGTGAGTCGATCTTGGCGCAGCGCGGTTGCCTTGTTTCATGACCACGCGGGTGCGCATGTAGTAGTAGTAGTAGTAATTTATTTCGAGCATATGATACTTGTAGTGCACAGAAAATGTACAGTGTCATACAATTTAAATAAACAACAAAAAAAGAACATAAAAAAGAAAGAATATATAGACAAATACATTTTTTTTTTTTTTGCGTATATGTACATGCCCGAAAAGGAGTGGGTAGAAGTAAAACTTATTAAATCCCACCCCTTCTCCCAAAGTTAGTAGTAATCCTTATTTTTGTGTTTTTACAGTTAACCGGTGACAGTGGTTGGCTGCCAATACTTGAATACTTGTACAGTGTAAAGCAATTACAATAAGACAGGAAAAAAATGAGAAAGAAAAAAAATATATCTTATCTTATTGATATCCTATTAGTATCATCATCATCGGCATCATTTTGCTCTTATGTTTTACCTCTGGTTATCACTATTTATGTAATTTCTTAAAGTGTTATTTATTATATCTGCATGAAAATTATGTTTATTGGAAGTATTGGTGCTGATGGTATTAAAACTTAATGTGAAGTTGTGTTGTTAGTGTATGTGATGCATTAAAAGTGGCAAGGTGTTTTTGTGAACCTGCTGCCAGAGAGGGGCTGCCCCCGGACAACAGGACCACCCTTTGCCTTGTGTCTTCAGCTGTGCATTAAAAGAGACAAGGTCTGCTGCGAGAAGAGGAACATCTCCCCACACCAAAACCTCCATCTGCCCTGATCTGGTGATAATTGTGAAACAAACATAGTCATATGTATAGTATTACTTTTCTCATTTAGTCATTCATTTATTACCATCAGCACAGGGACCTCCATCTGTAATCCAATTTATCTATGTTCCTGTGAACAGAATTTAGGTTGTCAAAAAAATAACGATAATAATAATGATAATATCAATACCAATATCGATAATAATAATGATAATGATTAAAAATAACGATAACAATAATGATAATATCAATACCAATATCAATGATCAGTAATAATAATTATATTATATTATAATTATATATATATTATATTAATTATATTATATGTCCGCGTGTCCGCGGTTAGCGGTTAATTACAATTAATGCATTTTGATCGACCAACGTCTTAATCGACAATTAACCGTTAATCGATTAATTGTTGACATCCCTACTTGTAATAAATCTTTTTGTAATTATTGTCTATTAAAACCTCAGCAAACATTTCTGAATCTTCTCATGTGAAGTAAAGTCCATTTTTATTTCAAATGCAAGAACAAATTTAAAAACAGCATCTTCCAAATGTATTAATATAAAACATAAATGTAAACTGAGATTTTTTTTACTTGAGGTAGCCAGACAAGAAAAAATAAGATAACTGTAGAAAGATGGACTAGTCAAAAGTAAGTCTATGCAGATGAAGACACTACAGACAAATACTGTATATACAGAGGTAGGTAGATAGCTCCAGTTGCAGCATGTTGCTGCGGACTGTCAGCTGTAGAAAACAGCAGTGGTCAAGTCAAGTCAGTTTTATTTCTATAGCACATTTACAGACACAAATACAGATTAGCCTTGATCAGTGACGGATTGGGATTTTTAAAAAAAACGCGAAAAACTGCGGCTACTTCCCGATGCGCATTAACCTCCCGGAGAAGTGTGTGCGCGGACACGGTGCACCTGCTCCCACCTGGGGCTTCGAGTATGAGACCTCGGGACCACGTCCACGTAGGGTGACCACCGGCATGAAACAGGAAATGAGGACACTTGTGTCCAAAAAGGAGGACAAAGGCCCTAAAGTGAGGACACCTTGTTTTTTTTTTGTTGTTTTCCCTCTGGGAAAACAGAGAATGTGCACTGCTCGCACATTCTGCATTTCGGATGTCGCACACAGGAATTCCAAGCATTACTAGTCGCAATAGAATAATATTTTGTCTTTAGGGAACAAGGAGCAGACCACCCGGCTCATTGAGCTGAGGCGGGACTTGTTCCATCTCGCAGATGGCCATGCGGTGCACGGACTGCACTCAGGGTTGAGCGAGTATGCACCGCCTCGACTGCAGACTGAGACCACGCTCCGAACCGTGCACTTTCTGAATTGGGAAACGGCGAACATCGCAGAGTAGCAAGTGTAAATAATGGGTGGGGATTTATGATGATTTATGCAACGAAAGGAGGACAAAACGTAAAAACGGAGGACACGTGACAGACGGCCGGACAGACAGCTCTAAAACCGGACTGTCCGGACGAAATCCGGACGAATGGTCACCCTACGTCCACGGCTAACGACCGCGGCAATGCAAGATCTCCTTGCTGCAATAGCATTAGTCAAGGATTCCTCCGTTCAAAAACGCAAATGTTCGCGTCGTTTAGCTACTTCACTACTTAGCATCAACCGGTTTCATTTCAGCCTTTCAGTCTTGCTAGATAGAAAGTGTAAGATAGACTCCAAACTAGCATTCATTATTAGCTATGTGTTGTTATCGCTATGTCGGTCCACAAATTAAATGAGCTTACATTGGTTGTATCCTCATAAAAAGCATGGCTGATGACTCTTGACTTACCTTCTGAATCGTTGTTCCTTGCTATCTTAAAACCGAAGTTCCTTAGGTCCAGCTGTCCACTCCGCTTGGCCATGATGCTGTTCCATTCATCTGGCGCGAGCAACGTTATGAATAAAACTCCTCGCGGCACATGCGGCTCCCGCGCGCGCCGTCCCGACTGAACAGCCTCGCTCACAGTAACCTACTATCACATAGGTAAAAGCCCCCTAAATGTCGAATGGTAATTCTATTTCCAGTGTTATATAGAAGTCTTTTCCACATGCACTGATAAAATGCCACAAGGGATGGAACAAGGGATGATCGTTTTATAAGAGGGATGATTTTGACTACTTTTACCACCAGGGGGGATGCCACCCCCCCATCCCCCCTCAACTCGAGTACTGCGTGTATCTCGTATTAAACTTTGTATTAAACTGCGGGCCGCGCGAGCCCGTGTCTGGAGCCGCAGACCGAGCGAGTGAGCGCAGCTCTTTCATAACAGCGTGTACCATTGTGTGTACACAGGTTAAACTTTATAAAACATCCTATATACCTCATCCTACCTGCCCGTGCCTCACTTAACGCGTCGCTCCTCGCTTTTTCACCTGCGCCTTTTAGCGCGCATAAGCTCCTCCTCAATGCGCTCTGATTAGACGAAGTGCAAAGCAAAAACAAATCCAATATATACTACTAGTAGGCCTACCTGTTAATAAAATGTGTTTTTTTGTACTTTTATGTACAGTTTTACTTTATTGCTAACATATAGCATATAGAAATCCAAATTTCAGAAATTTGTGTGACTTTCCGCTTTTTTCATGTTTGGCCACTTTCATCCCTGATTTTAAGATTAAAATATTTATCAGATAAAGTGGGGATAGAGTTAAAATACGTACATATACTTGTAAGTACCAGGTATGTGTATGTCACCACTAGTACTTGTGAATAAAATATGGTTTGTGCTTTGATTTACAGTTTTACTTTATTGCAAACATATATATTTGTAAAATTTTGTGAGAAGGTAGTGTAAAGTGGGATCATCAAGAGGGGGAAAGGGATTTTTTTCCCCCCAAAATCGGTGGTTGACATCTTAGTTTTTATTGCCTGGAATGACCCCAGATTGCATTTCAGAGCATCTAGAGTTCAAAAAGCATCTTGTGGAAATTGTGTCTCGTCCCATCCCATGTGATAATACAGGAAGTGCGTCACTGTTTTGGTTTGTGTTTGTTTTTTAACTCAGTGCACCTTAGTACACCTTAGTTCAGTAAATTGTAAGTGGTAGTGGATAACCTGAAAACAACCGCTTCATGACATCACAAGGTGGAACGGAGCATTTTAGCTTTGGAGATGTAGACAGACTAATAATAAAGGATTATTCAAACATGTGTGAATGAAACAAAACATGCCTCCGGGTATGTTTTTGCAGAGGAATCAACATTCTAACATGGCGTAAAGACAAGGGTCACTTTTGCGTAATATAGGACCTATAATGATATTTTTGGTGTTTTGTGCTTGTATCTTTCAGGTGGAGTACGTCTTCACGGATAAGACTGGTACCCTCACAGAGAACGAGATGCAGTTTCGGGAGTGTTCCATAAACGGGACAAAATATCGAGAAATGAACGGAAAACTGGTGCCAGAAGGTCTGACCGAGGATTCACCAGACGGCTCCACTCCACACATGGTAAAAAGACAAGATAATACGTCACATTTTAACCAGAACTGACGAAGCCTCTCGGATGAGCAGCGAAACGTTTTCGACCAAATAAACTTTGTCCAGTTGACAAATTGAATTTCTCCTGTTGTCACG
This sequence comes from Paratrypauchen microcephalus, assembly GCA_036785185.1. Classification (NCBI taxonomy): domain Eukaryota; kingdom Metazoa; phylum Chordata; class Actinopteri; order Gobiiformes; family Gobiidae; genus Paratrypauchen; species Paratrypauchen microcephalus. The sequence goes on along the minus strand of JAVJIX010000077.1, from coordinate 2,828,189 downwards.
TCACAGTAGGTTTTGTATGTTATAGTTATATGAAGTTTACTAAGTGATTGTCAGAGCCTCATTTGCACCAGTTTTGTCATCAGACAGTTGCACTTGCATTAAAAACATATTTAACATTTAACAGATGGAATAATAACAGAATAATAGATAGATAGATTCTGATTTCATTACTACATCTTATCTGTCAATTCCCTAATATCAACCAATCAGTGCAGGAACTAATAGTAAACATTTTTCCCATTAAACATAAAATAAGATTAATCCAAAAATGTAACCTAAAAGTTCTGTTCCTGGGCCAACTACGAAAAGTAAAAAGTCAATTTAGATGCCCAGTATAGTGTATTTGGAAGCCAATATCCGATCCAGCTAAATTTCAGTATCAGCGCTGATATCCAATACCGGAATCTCAAGATTCTCAAAGCTGAACTGTAGTCATAATCCATTCACTCAGTACTCTCCCAGTACTGTTGTAGCGACAGCTGCCCTGGGACAGACTGACGGGAGAGCGCCATCGGCCCCTCCGACCAATCACTCACGTACAGTTGTGGTCAAAAGTTTACATACACTTGTAAAGAGCATAATGTCATGGCTCTCCTCCTCATTAGCCCATTTACTCTCTGTAAAGCACCAGTTCCATTGCGAGCAAAACAGCCCCACAGTATAATACTACCACTACCTTGTTTGACAGTAGGCATGGTGTTCTTGGGGTTGAAGGCCTCACCTTTTCTCCTCCAAACATATTGCTGGGCATTGTGGCCAAACAGCTCTATTTTGTTTCGTCTGACCACAGAACTTTCCCCCAGAAGGTCTTATCTTTGTCCATGTGATCAGCAGCAAACTTTAGTCGAGTCTTAAGGTGCCGCTTTTGGAGCAAGGGCTTCCTTCTTGCGCGGCAGCCTCTCAGTCCATGGTGATGTAAAACACACTTGACTGTGGACACTGACACCTGTGTTCCAGCAGCTTCTAATTCTTGGCAGATCTGCTTTTTGGTGGTTCTCGGTTGACTCTTCACCCTCCTGACCAATTTTCTCTCAGCAGCAGGTGATAGCTTGCATTTTCTTCTTGACCGTGGCAGTGACAAAACAGTGCCATGGACTTTATACTTACAAACAATTGTTTGCACTGTTGCTCTTGGCACCTGCAGCTGCTTTGAAATGGCTCCAGGTGACTTTTCTGACTTGTTCAAGTCAATGATTTGCTTTTTCAGATCCGTGCTGAGCCCCTTTGACTGTCCCATTGTAGCGTTTGTTGGCGTTTGTATCCAATGAGCCCTATTTAAATGGCCTCAGAGAAGTCACCAGCTGTAGTCACACAAAATCACTCAGAAGAAGTTAAGAGGCCATGCTATGGAGCTCATTTCATTGACACAACTTTCTAAGTCACCAAAATTACTAGTTCATGTTGCTGTATGTATATTTTTGACCCTGCAGATTTGGTCACTATTTCTATTAACCCATAATAAAGTCATAAAAGAACCAAACTTCATGAATGTTTTTGTAACAAAGAAGTATCTGTTCCAATCAGTCTATCAGAGAAGAATCAGAGTTGTAGAAATAACTGGAAACTTAAGAGAGCCATGACATTATGTTCTGTATGTAAACTTTTGACCACAACTGTATACACCACTTTCATACTAGGCCATATGGGTGAAGTCTATAGCCTGAGGACACGACAACTGCAGGAATCAGTTCTTCGACCTTTGGGTTGGGGGACCACTGCTCTAACCACTGAACCACTGTCACAGATTAAAAACTTATCTTTGGTGTGGCTTGACATAGTTCATCTTCATTGTCACATCCGTCACCAAGACATGGCACAGATGTATACTTTTATGTTTAGTTTTAACACATTTTAATCTTATTTTGTGTAATGTTGTGTTGTTTACACCTTCTTCTCTTACTTACTTCAGGCTGGAGAGGAGCTGCTGTTCCTCAAAGCTGTGGCCTTGTGTCACACAGTTCAGATCAGCTACGATCAGCCGGACTGCACTGTTCCAGGATCAGACCCTTTCTCTCACGTCAATGGCTTCTCTCCAAATCACATGGAATACTACGCCTCCTCCCCTGACGAGAAGGCCCTGGTGGAGGCCGCAAAGAGGTTTGGGCACAAAACTCAGGCATAAGCACAGTTAGACGTGTCTTTTATATTATAAACAACATACTTATATTATAAACAACTGTACTTTACATTTGCACACCGCTCTTTAAAGCATTACATTTGACTTACTGATACTTATTCCCATTTTATATAATTTAACAGCTTTTCGGGTCATTTTAGGTCCTCGCACATGAGCTCCACAGTGCTGGGCCTCGGAGCTTTGTTCACAGTTTTTGATCATTGCACAAAATAGTGGTGACAGGACCTTGTATTTCTCCAGCTGCTTGGTGCCTCTGTGTCAGCTCCTGCTGTAAAATATTTCAGGCCCCGAAAATAAAAAGAGACTCTGGATTCTGTGATTCTTTCACAATAAACTATAGTGGTCTTTGTCAGCGAGGCCAGTCGAGCTACTATTACCACTTCAGTTTAACACAAGTTTTTTTAAAGGTGCAATGACTTTTCTGGTAGGAGGGTTTGTCACGCGTTTGTCTCCATAGTGATATTATTTCTTTGCCTGTAATGTTTCATAGTATGGAATTAAACTATAAGTTATATCCTCTTGTGTTTTTTTTTTTTTTCCCAATTCCATTTGCTTTATTGCTTATTCTGGTTGTGTCACCTGTTTGACCCCATAAAGATACATTTAATGCCATACTGTGGAATTTTACAGCCAAAGCAATAGGTTTTACTTGTTTATTGAGATCCCCATAATTATTTACTTTATCATTTTATTTCATATTAATTATAAGCAATAACTTCTCAATCAAGATTTAGTCATTTCTAATCTAGTTTGGGTCATTTAATGGAGAGGTTTGTGGTTTAGAGCAGTTTTTATTAAGACAATTGAATAAAAAGTATGCATTGTTTTGATATGACTAGGTATGGGATGATATAGAAATTTTGTGTCACGATTATTAATGGCCAAAATAATTACGATTAACAATATCAGTTTAAACATGTTACAGATATTGGTTATTATTACTAATTATAATTTGAATATTATGAATTAGTTCCAACTACTTTTATAGCATTGTACTTTGTTTTTAATGAAAATAACTGTGATCTAGAAGAGAACATCAAGGATAAGTTGCTTTTTTCCAGCACATTCTGGTGATAAAATGGTAACAGTTATCGTGTACCCTTTTTATCACGATAAATTATATTAATGTTTATTGTCCCATCCATAAATATGAGGGTAAAAATCATGATGCATTTTTGGCTTATTGCGCAGTTCTGTTTGTGAATGCAACAGCTGTAATTAATTCATTGTGGTTCTCGTCGACAGAATTGGAGTAACCTTCACCAGCAACAACGGAGAGACGGTGGAGGTCAAATCATTTGGAAAGATGGAAAAGTGAGTCCCTCTCTGCATTTTAATTTCTCATGATTATCAGCAATAGTAATTACAACTACAAAATTACCAGATTAAAATGTCTTTTTTATTATTTCATTTTAATTTTTCAATTAATTTTTTTCTTTATTTTGTGTTTGTATCGTTTTTTTTTTTTTTTTCATGGCTTCAGTCACTTAATTCTGTTATGGACTCCATTTTGAGGACCGTTTGACCATTCAAAAGAATTTATATTTGTTAACTGCTTTGGCAATAGGAAAAGATATGGAAAAAGACTCTGACTAAACCTGAGACCAGACCAGGACTAAACAGGACTATATCTGGACCAAACCAGGCCCAAATCAGGACAAGTATTTAATTTGAATATTGCCAGTTTTCATTATAAATAAGTTGTAAATTTCAGTTTAATGGTTGTTTTCAATTACAGGTAGTTTTATAGCTCAAAAATGCCTAGAAAAACAGGCATTCTGACTATGAGCGGGGTCGCCTCTCCACAGATCTGATCTGTAAATTGGATTGGTTTGGTCTCCATGACGATAGAAAAGTTAAATACCATACTGTGTACATCTCAATGGACGGACCCTCCACCAAAAAAGCTGCACAATGCACCTTTAATTAAAGTTGTACTAAATGAATAATTTTGTCTCTCTAGGTTCAAGCTCCTCCACGTTTTAGAGTTCGACCCAAACAGAAGAAGGATGAGCGTCATTCTACAGACTCCATCAGGTAAAATCACTTTCACTGTGGATAATTTCAGTATCAGCGTAATAAAACTCTCCATTAGGGAAAGTGATCACATCTTTGCTTTTTTTTTAACCTTCTCTGTGTTCACTCTGCAGGAGGACACATAATGTTCACCAAGGGAGCGGAGTCAGCCATTTTGCCTTTCACCAGCAGCGGGGAGATGGAGAAGACGAGATTGCACGTCGACGAGTTTGCTTTGGTGAGACTTTGATTTATTCTCAGGGACTGTCTTTGGAACAGTGCTGGTCATTTCTCTGGTCATATATTCATTATAGTGCTAGGGATGCACCGATCCACTTTTTTTTTTTTTCACTTCCCATCCGATCCCGATACCTGAATTTGGATATCGGCCGATACTATTCCGATCTGTTTGTTTTGAGTGTTATTGTTTAACTACAAATAACAGGACCCATAATGATAAAACACCTGCAATTCAACATAATAAAGAAAATACTTAAATAACCCCCCATATGGTATGACGTAATTAACTAAGAGACTTAAAAAAACAAAATAAACCCACAAATTAACATTAATGATTCAGTGTCATGGGCCATGTGGCCCCTTTAGCGCACCACTATGCGCTATTTATCGCATGACCAGGAAGTGCCCCGGTTTGGCCCCTGAACCAGAGAGCAGTGCGGAGACAGTGGAAGGTAGGGAGAGCATTTGGGTCCGTGCACCCTCGCACGCACTAGGGAGGGGAACAGAGTCCAGATAGCGGGGAAACAGTTTGTAAGCAGTCCTGCAGTAGCAGAGAACAGGTTGCACCGGAGCCTGGCTCCGCAAACCAGGGGGAGCGCTCTGCACGCTCTGCAGTCTAAGGCGCGCTCTCGGGCCAGAGAGAGAGTCGCCGGTCGGGGGGCAGCTACAGGCGCTCCGTCACACTGTGTCTCATTGAGATACGTCTCCGTTCAGGAAAGCCATTCCACATTTTGCAGCAGGAGCAGAGCAGCCGGCAGGGAATCACTCGTGGAGTCATTTCAGCAGATAATGTGTATATACAGACATGGCTCATGGATCGGAAATTTTCGCAGGTTGGACCGTTCGAATCTAAAGTTAAACTCACAATGCAAAGTATTTCTCACCATTTTTTTTTATTTCAAAAAAGTGCAGAGAAAGGAAAAAGTAACAATGAACCAGTAATGGTGCTTACTTTGAGAAATTGTAAATAAATGATTGAAGCCCGCTCGAGCTGCCTACGGATGCGTAGAAGGAACAAAATACGAGCAAACTCAAAATAGCGCATTTAACCGACAATGAGTTTAATTAATACAACCAAATGAGCTGCATATGGATGGTAGAATTGCGGAAAATGCTGGCAAACTCTGATCGCGATTAAAAAAATTGTTCGTGATCATTCACGATTAATCGCGATTAACGCGTTAATATTCCCAGCCCTACTTTAAACATATCCATCTACCATTTATTCACTATGAGTGTATGTTCTGTTGCTCAAAAAATTAATAGTAATTCCTTCTGTGATTAGGGGCGACATTCCACAGATCTGAACTGTAACGTAGCATAGTGCTGCAACCTGCTTGTCTCCCTCGTGATGGGACATTCTAGACATAATTTGATGGTGGAATTTGCAGTTTAAATGTCAGATTGTTGACCTGGTTTATGGTTAAAGGGATAGTGCGTTGTTTTTTTGTTTTTTTTATGTTAATCTGTATGTGTTTCCTTCTAAAAGTTACGTGTGTTGACACCGGCTTACCTCTGACAGTCTCAGCTGAGCCCGGTTCAGCTCGCTTTCTGAAGCCCATGTAAGTAGGTCCGTTAACTTCCCTGGAACATGAAATAAAGCTTGTTTTTCTTCTCAAAACAAAACATTTGTCCGAAAGGTGATATATTTGCGTCCAAAACAGTTGTCCACGAAACATCCAGCAGCGTAGTTCGCGTTTACATATTGTCTCTCTCGATTCATATCACTGCGCGCATATTAGCTGTATTAGCCTGTTAACCTTTAGCGGAAGTGTACTGCAGATGCAGTCCGCCGTAAGGGGAAGTTCACAAGTGAACAGGCTAACAACTGTTTGGGACGCAAATATATCACCTTTTGGACAAATGTTTTGTTTTGAGAAGAAAAAAAAGCTTTATTTCATGTTCCAGGGAAGTTACCAGACCTACTTGCATGGGCTTGAGAAAGCGAGCCGAACTGGGCTCAGCTGAGACTGTCAGAGGTAAGCCGGTGTCAACACACATCACTTTTAGAAGGAAACCCATACAGATTAACATATAAAAAAAACACACTATCCCTTTAATATCTCTCCACCAGTTTCTATTTCCTGTGCATAGGGGCAGTAATTACAAAGTTCAGTGTCTTCTCTGTTAGCCTAAATAAACAAAAGTGAAAATGTATTCTTTTCAGAATCAGAATCAGAAAGACTTTTATTGCCATTGTCAAGTGAACGGGAGGTTCTGGTCCCGATGGACCATAGCCTCCTGCCAGAGGGAAGTGGCTCAAATAGTCCATGTCCAGGGTGAGAAGTGTCAGCTGCTATCCAGCCTGCTCGCCCCCGAGTCCTGGAGATGTACAGGTCCTGGATAGATGGAAGGCTGCAGCCAATCACCTTCTTGGCAGAGCGCACAATGCGCTGCAGTCTCTGTTTGTCCCTGGCAGTGGCTCCAGCACCACACAGTGGCCATACCTGCCTGTCAAAGCCTGATCCCGTCAGATCTCAGAAGCTAAGCAAGGCAGGGCCTGGTTAGTACTTGGATGGGAGACCGCTGGGAATTCCAGGTGCCACAGTGGGGCGCCAGTTGCAAAAAACTGTTGCTTTGTCCTTAGGCAAGACACTTTACCCACATTTGCCTAGTATGAAAGTGGAGTGTGCATGAGTGTTGGAGGTGGTCGGAGGGGCCGATGGCGCAGATTGGCAGCCTCGCTTCCGTCAGCCTGCCCCAGGGCAGCTGTGGCTACAGAAAGTAGCTTACCACCACCAAGTGTGGAGTGAATGAACGGTGAACTGTGGAGCGCTTTGGGATGAAAAGGCATGTCATGAAAGGCGCTATATAAATGCAATAAAAAAAAAAAAAACAGTGATGGAAGAGGTGAGGATGGACTTAATGATGGCCGTGTAGAACTACACCATCATCTGGACTGGCAGCTTGGTTTTCCTTAGCTGCCGCAGGAAGTACAACCTCTGCTGGGCCTTCTTGATGAGGGAGTTGATGGTCGGCTCCCACCTGAGGTCCTGTGTGATGCAGGTGCCCAGGAACCGGAAGGAGTCCACTGTGGTGATGGGGGAGTCTGTCAGGGAGAGAGGAGGCAGGGGGGCTGTGACTTTCCTGAAGTCCGCGATCATCTCCACTGTCTTCTGGATGTTGAGATCCAGGTTACTGCTGCTGCACCAGGACACCAGCCGGTCCACCTCCCTCTTGTAGGCAGACTCATCGCCGTCAGAGATTCAGTATCATCTCATTATAGATTACTGTACATGGCCCTTATGGACATTAAGTTATTTGTTTGGGTCTAGATCCATTTGAAGCAGGGTTTTTAAGCTTTTGTACTTTTGCCAAATAGAGCATTATGGCCTGAAAGATTAATTGCAATCGAAATTAGAAAGGTCACAGTTAGCAGCTTGAAAAGGCTGCCGTTACAGTACAATGTCTTCTGCATTTAAAGGTTTTATATTAAATTGACTCTTGAGAGCTTTAAGTCATGTTATAATGCTGTTACTTCCTCAAAAACATACCTGCAGGTTTGTTTCATCCACGCATGCTTTTGTAACCCTTTATTATTAGTCTACATTTCCAAAGCTCAGATGTCATGAAGCAGTAGTTTTCAAGTTAACGGCTACCTTTACCTTTTGTTCAGTAGACATTGGCAGTTCCGGGCTGAAATTATCTATATGATTCTACTGAAGGTGTTTCGTTTTTAAAAACACAGTGGAGCACTTCCCGTTTTGTCACATGACATCACAAGGTGTTTAGAGCTTTGGAGATGTAGACAGACCATACAACACTTTAGTCTAAATATGCAGAATATGTGTGTATGTTCAAAAACGTTAAAGTTTGTGTTGCCTCTAGTGGCCTTTGCAGTTTCAAGTAGTTGGTGACATCACACAGAACTGCCCTGATTACAGCCAAGTGTTTCTGATACAAACACCTGGCTGCAGGGGCGGAGTTTAAACCATGGATACCTGTTAGACAGGGCAGGCCAGGACTTCCTCATCCATTTCCTACAGAATCGAGGAGAGGAATCAAGAATAAGGAAGCGAGGGACGCTTTATCTATTTCATCTATTTGAAATGTTTGTGGGCGGAGTTTAGGTGTAGAGTCCCACTTTAATTTGCTCCCTCTTTTGCCCGTTTGTAGAAAGGCTTGAGGACCCTGGTGGTGGCCTGCCGTCACTTCAGCCCAGAGCAGTACTCGAAGGTGGACAGACGTCTGAATGCAGCACGCACAGCTCTGCAGCAAAGAGAAGAGAAACTCCAGGAGGCTTTTCACTTCATCGAGAGAGACCTGCACCTGCTGGGAGCCACTGGGGTCGAGGACAAGTATGTGCACAATTCAGACTGTGTGAGAATACTGGTGTGTTTACATGAACCAGGGCACAGAGGTAGCTTAGTTATCCTTATTGTGGTTAATGCAATGTCCATACTGCACAAACTAAAAAGTATATATAAAAAACAGTGTAAGAGTACTATTAAACTATTAATAGGTTAATAGTATATAAAAGGTTTCCCACCAAAGAGTGTAGTATAAAAGTGAACACTGTCTGTATCGAATTATATCTATTGCAAACCTGGCAGAAAGAGATGAGCGTTGAGAGTGGATGGATCAAGGGTTGACTCACTGAAAAAAAGGCTGTTCTAACCTGAAGCACATACCTAATAATTGATTCTTCTGAATATGGATGACATGCCAAAGGGTTTGTGAGAGCTACAAACTAATTTGATACTAAAACATAGATTAAAATAAACAGCAGTGATCTACAAAGACTCAACCGCTTTCCAAGACACACAGATCGTAAAATTACACCTCTTGTATATTGTAAGAACAAAAATGTGGCTCTTTGCTAGATGTGAATCAGTGAAAACAGGTAGAGGAACAAACAAGACTTAGACAAAACGAAAACTTAGACAAAACAAACCTGAGACTAAACGAAATCCAGGCACGCCAGTTGGTAGAGTTTGTCCACTGTTCCAAAGGTTGGGGGTTCAAATCCCACTCTCGTCATTGGTTGAGAGGCCAAAAGTTGGCGGTGCAATGCCAACTCTCACAGATGAATACTGCCGTTGCATCCTTTGGCAAGACGCTTAACCCACCTCGCCCCCAGTGTCTGCGTACACTGGCGTATGAGTGTGTGTGTGAATGGATGAGTGGTTCTGTGATGTAAAAGCGTTTTGAGTGCCTTGAAGGTGGAAAAGCGTTGTATGAAAATGTGACTGTTTACCATTTACCAATCATGTCTTCATCAGCACTTATGATTAACTCATGATTGACTCATGATTAAATAAAGGCCTTTTAACTATACATTTTCGTTTAATTTTTACTTTTCTGGAGTGCCTGGATTTTGTTTTGCCTAACTTTTGAGCCTCTTACATTTTGTTCATACCAACCAAACTGAGCCACTAAAACAGATGAATACAGAAAACATTTAATACGCACATCTGTTTTTAAAATGTTTAGAATCATTTGAAGCATTCAGAAACTCATGGACTCTTTAAATCCAGTGTTGCGTCTCGTGTATGGGGAAATTAATGTTCTGTCTGAATAGATTCTCCTCACCATCTGCTCCTGTGCCGCCTCCTTATCTCTGCCTCTGCTCCTCTCACTCATACACTATCCGACCATCTCCATTACGTTATGATCTCTCACAGTACAAAGAATATCACACAGCCAAGGCAATATTAGATCCCATTTACTTTCTATCCTCCAGACATGTACACTGCACTGTTGAGAAGTAATTAAAGGTGCAATATGTGACTGTTGTAGTGGAGAGTCTGCCATCTTTTTGTATTCATGGTAGGGCTGCTCGATTATGGAAAAAATCATAATCACGATTATCTCAGTCAATATTGAAATCACGATTATTCACGATTTTTTTTTTTTCAAAATCCCCTACCTACACACACACACACACACACACACACACACACACAAAGTGGGCTACTCTCCCCTTAAACATTGATTCTTCTTCTGTTTTATTCTACAAATTGCCCTAAACTTAATAAAATACAACATAACAAATATAAACATAAAATAGCCTGGTGCTATGATATACAGTAAACAAAGGCACACACACACACACAAACAAAAAGTTATCACACACAGCTATTCCTCACTTTCCTCACACAGATTTCTCCTCAGTATAATATAATATAATAAATATAGCATAATATAACATAATATAATTAATACAATTAATACAATATAATATAATAGGGCTAAAATAGAATAGTGATATGACAAACACATTTCATGACATGACTTACCAAAAGCAAAGATGAGATACTCTCCAGCAAATCCCAAAAAAGAAGCAGCTCCGAGATGAACTGTTGTCCGGCATAAGTAATTCATGTAGTCTATCTATTGAAAATGGCGATCGCTTATCTCTACAAAGTCCCATGTAAGTGTGTCTTTGTACATTGTATTCATAGTAAATACCACGGAGGGTGAACGATCGATTTAAAAGTGAATAAATGTTGTGTTATACTAACTTCGTTTACTGTTGTCTTCTGTAGTTTCCGTGTTCTTGGCTTCATATGCGAGCGTGCGTTCTTGGTAGGAGCTAGTGCTGTCATTGATCAGTTCTTGGCAGCAAATCGTGGTAGCAACTCCTGCCGTGTGATTGGTCAATTCCTGGTAGCAACTAGTGCCGTGATTGGTCAATTCTTGGTAATTCTTGGTAGCAATTCGGACAGACATTGGTCAAATCATGGTAGTGTGAGCTCGACTCGCAATCGGCCGCAGAGAGGGAGGGGGTGAATCCTCTCTCTCTGTCTTCTTTTTTTCTCTTCCTTTTCCTCTCGCGCCAGTGTAGGCGCCAGCAAGTCTCTGCGCTGCGCATTGGCCCGCGTGGAAGGGAATGTATTTCGCGTGTGCGTCCCTCTCCCAGACAAATGAAAAAATATCATTTGGACTCGATTATATGAATTTTGAGATCCAAAATCGAAATCATGATCAAAATTCGATTAATTGCACAGCCCTAATTCATGGAGATCTTAAAGGTTCTACAGTACCGGTAATTTATTCAAAATTGACTCATGGCTTTTAGCCATGTTATAATGTTGCTATCTCCTCAAAAACCTACCTGGAGTTGTGTTTTGTTATATTCACACATGTTGGCGTAATCCTTTATTAGTCTGTCTACATCTCCAAAGCTGTTCCACCTTGTGAAGCTGTGTAGTGGTAGTTTTCAAGTTAACGGTTACATTTTACCTTTTAGTTCAGTAGAGATTGGCAATTCCAGGGCTGAATGAAACAAAACACAACTCCAGGTGTGTTTGTGATGAGGAATGTTTGTGCAATAAGGGCCCTTTAATATTTTGACTTAAATGTTCCACAGTGTGGCATTTAACTTGTCAATCTCATTGAAACAAACAGCTGACAGGTACAAGTAAAATCTGTGGAGAAGCGAGCCCACTAACAATAAGAATCTATGTTTTCAAGATATTTCTGAGCAATACTAACAGCTGTCATTGACTAAATCCAAGGTGTATGGAGTCATACTGTGGAACATTATAGGCTAAGCAATAACATCTCCATGGTGATAAGCTGGTGGTGTGTCTCAGATCAAAAGAAAGTTACACTGTGCACCCACCTTTGAAATACTTTTTTTTTGCCTAATTTATATTAGTCTTTTATTTTGTTCAAGGTTTAAAAAGATATGTTTAACAGTTTTACACAATAGGTCACCATTTTAAATGTTTTCTCCCTAGAACCCCACCCTCAACATGTAAACATGAGCCAGACAGGTATAAGAAATAAAAGCACCGAAGGTTCATGTAGGCCTCAGCATGTAGGCCGCATGCAGGGTCTGACAGGGTCTAGCAGAGTCTGACAGGGTCTGACAGGGTCCAACAGGGTTTAACAGGGTCTGACAGGGTCTAACAGAGTTTAACAGGGTCTAACAGAGTCTGACAGGGTCTGACAGGGTCTGTTCTGACAGGGTTAGACCCTGTCACTTTAAAGACAGATCAAAGGTTGCTAGGTGCGTTGCTAGGCAATTGACAAATTCCTGCAACTTTGACCTGCTGGTGCCACTAGAGGGTTGGGGCTGGGGGCCTATAAATTGCTGTGGGTAATGAGGAGACTGGCTGGAATGTGCATGCAAAATTTCACAACTTTTTACCAGACGGTTCTAGGGGTTGCCATAGACTCCCATGGTGAAAGGAATATAAGAAGAAGAATCAGGAGACCAGACACATCAAAGGAAAGATCAAAGGGTTGCTAGGCAACGTTGCTAGGCAACGTCGCAAGGCAACGCAGAGCAAACACTATAGGGTGCCTAGCACCTACGGTGCTTGGCCCCTAATAAATAATAACAGATGAAAATAAACTTGGTAGAAAAAATGAAAATGAATTAAAGATAACAACAATAACATCAATATAATTAAATTACATTAAATTTCACATATTATCACTTGTTTCTAAGGTTTGGAAATAAGCCAAAAAAGTATTCCAGATTGTGTAAAAAGATTTTAACTGAGCCTTTGTTGGTGTACTTGATTTTCTCCAACTAAGTGTGAATATAGTACATGGCATATTAGACTTAGGCTTAGACTTAGACAAACTTTATTGATCCACAAGGGAGATTATTTGGGTACAGTAGCTCACTCAACAGAGGGTAACAAAACAAAAAAAAGATGGAATAGCAAAAAAAGATGGCAATAGACTGGTATCAAATGAGACGTAATTATTAAAATAAAAATAATAAATGTAGACTTAGACAAACTTTATTGATCCACAAGGGAAATTGTTTTGTTGTATACAGTATGTACAAATCAGAATAAAATAGAAAAATAAGTAATAAAATATCCATCCATCCATTTTCTTCCGCATATCCGGGGCCGGGGGCAGCAGTCTTAAGCAGGAACTCCCAGACTTCTCCGGGGAGACCCCAAGGCATTCCCAGGCCAGCCGGGAGACAGTCTCTCCAGCGTGTCCTGGGTCTTGACGGGTTGACCGCGTGTGATCCCAGCTCCCACAGATGAGTGCTGCCGTTGTATCCTTTGGCAAGACACTTAACCCCATCTCGCCCCCAGTGTCTGCGGACACTGGTAGCCCCCATGGCAGAAGTACATCAAGGCCTGTTGTGATGTGGGCTGTCCTCCCGTGGACCCACCAGGATCATGGGGGCTGGTGCATTGTGTTCTGGGCAGCATATCTGCTTGGACTGCTGCCCCCACGACCCAGATATGGAAAAGCAGAAAAATATGGATGGTTGGATGGATATCAAATAAATTATCAAATCACAGCTATGCACAGTTTTAGGGAGTATTAGCTGTTTCATAAGGGTGAATTGTTGTACAGTTGTAGAGTGTAATCCTGTATCTCTCACTGTTTGAGCGGAGCTGTAGGAGCCTGTTGGAGATTGAGCTCCTCTGTCCGTCTATGGTCTAGTACAGTGGGTGAGCAGGAGTTTCCATGATGGAGAGCAGTTTGTCCAGTGTCCTCCTGTCCCTCACTGTGACAAATGTCTCCAGTTCACAGCCAATCACATGACCAGATTTATTAGTCGTTTTAACAGTGTTTAAAATCCATAAGAGCCGTTTTGCTGTGTTGTTTTTTTTTTTTTTTTCCATGACCTAGATTGTATACCTGTTTGTATGACTCATCCTTATTTAGTGGCTTTACTCTGGTTACTCATTACTAGGCCACTGCTTTCTCATCAAGTTTGTCCTCGTACTTTTGCCAATATTCATAGATGAGAAAAACATATACTCATTATTCAAGTTAATTAGTAAAACTTTGCAATTAATCTAATTATAATAGCGGTGACACATCTTGCTTGAAGCTACCATCTGAATTTAGACCAGTATTCTCGCAAATCACCACTAGATGCTGTCCACATTACTGCTGTCTGATGGTGTGCTAGTTTTGGCCTGACAGAAGACTACCAGAGAGCACAGGTGATTAAAAAAAAAAAAAGGAAAAAAATGCATTATGTAACTTTTTGGTTCACCTTCTTGTTTCTATGAATATATCATTATATATATAATGATATATTATATAGATGTATATCAGTATATCAGAGAAAAGAAATGGTTTGAGAGGGGACTGAAAGAGGCAATTTTTGTTCAGAAAGACCATCTGTAAACAAAAATGGGGGGCTCAGACATCATCGCTCTCCTATTTACAACTCCATCTTCTTCTGCCTCTCAAATCCTGGGAGAAAGCCACACATCTAATCGAATCTGTTAAAATAAAATGAAGAAAAAAGATGATAATTATAATACTGTCTTTACTCTTTACATGTAGCTGCACAGTGAATGAAAATATACACCTTTTTCTTTCTTTTTCTCCTTTTCTCTCAGACTCCAGGACAAAGTGCAGGAAACCATAGAAGCCCTGCGATTGGCCGGGATCAAAGTATGGGTGCTGACGGGGGACAAACATGAGACGGCCGTCAGTGTGAGCTTGTCCTGTGGCCACTTCCACAGAACCATGAACATCCTGGAGCTCCTGCAGCAGAGGTCTGATAGTGAGTGTGCAGAGCAGCTTCGCAGGCTGGCACGAAGGTGAGGCTGACGGAGGTTTATTTATGTTTGTGATTTACATTAGGTTTATTTATATTTGGGTTTTTATTATTTTGACGAAGTTGAGGCTAACAGAGATTTAATTATGGTTGTGATTTCAGTTATAATTCTTGAGAAATCAACAAAAAAATGCCTATATTTTGAATTTTGTTAAAAAAAAAAAAGAAGCTTCTTCACTATTCATTTTTAATATTATCAATTAGAGATAGATATATTGGGGTGATATTTGCACTTTTTAGCAAATCGGCTAATAGCGTTAAAGGCCCTATATTACGCAAAATTGGCTCTTGTGAGCTTTTAACTATGTTATAATGTTGTTAACTCCTCAAAAACATACCTGCAGGTGTGCTTTGTTTCATTCACACATATTTGAGTAATCCTGCATTATTAGGCTGTCAGAATCTCCAAAAAATGCTCAAGCTGTAGTTTTTAAGTTTACCTTTTACATTTAGTTTAGTAGAGGTTGGCAAGCCCAGGGCTGAAATTATCTAAATTATTTTATTGAAGGTGTATGGAGTTTAAAAACACAGAGGAGCACTTTCTGTATGTACCATGTGAAATCACAAGGTGGAATAGGGTGTTTGAGAGAAGAACTCAGCCTAAATCTGCAGGGTTTGTGTGTTAAACATGTGTGAACGAAACAAAACACAACTACAGGTGTGTTTGTGATGAGGAAACAACATTAGAACAGATCAGAAAATAATGTACGTAATATGGGCCCTTTAAAACTCCAGCAGAGGGTGATATTTTGTTGGGGCCCATATTACTCTATTTTCTGTTGTTATAATGTTGTTTCCTTATCAAAATCATACCCAGAGTTGTGTTTTGTTTCATTTCATTTACTTCATTTATCCCCCTCTGTGCCCAGGATAAAGGAGGACCATGTGATCCAGCATGGGCTGGTGGTGGATGGGGCCAGTCTGTCTCTGGCTCTGAGGGAACATGAGAAGCTCTTTATGGAAGTGTGTAAGAACTGCTCTGCTGTGCTGTGCTGCCGGATGGCCCCTCTGCAGAAGGCAAAGGTACACCTCCACTGTGTGGAGACTGTGTGATACAGCTCATATAGACTGTGTGAAGGCCATCGACTGTGGACTAAGGGGCCGTTTAGACGAGGACAATTGCGATTGAAAACGACAAAATATTCTATCGGAAGTGTCTTTCGTTTACACGGCAACTGCGCCGTCGGGCTCTGAAACCGCAAAAATCTGAAGACTTCCAGAGTATGGAGTTCTGAAGACGGCCCGGGTCAAGTCTCCGTCTAAACGGCAAGAAGCGCAAAACATGTTCACGCCGCATACACCTGACGTCACACTGGATACTCCAAGCCAGTAAAAACAATAACAAACATGTCTGACTACCTTGATACCACGGATGTTCAAGTTGCGCTAGCAGCTCTAGTCAACATACAAGAGTCATTTCAACAATTGTATAAAATGTATATGAAAGAAAAGAAGAAAGAAAGCTATGCCTTTATTAGTCCCACAGTGGGGAAATTCCAGTTCAGCATTTAACCCATCCTGTTATTAGGAGCAGTGGGCAGCACATTACTGCGCCCGGGGACCATCTCCATGATCTTCTTGCTTCGGCTTGGTCAGGACCAAAGCTGGAGGTACCTATGGTGCATGTTTTGGGTTGGTGGGGGAAACCGGAGTGCCCGGAGGAAACACACCCAGACACGGGGAAACACACATGCAAACTCCACACAGAAAGGCTCGGGTGACCCGGGGATCGAACCCAGACCATGCATGCAAACTCCACACAGAACACACACAGAAAGGTCTGGGCGACCCGGGGATCGAACCCGGAACCTTCTTGCTGTGAAGCATGAGTGCTACCCACTCAGCCACCGTGCCGCCATAGGATACCATAGGTGAACAGAGACGGGTAAAATAAACTATTAGAAAATGACAATTTTGCGCATGCTCGCCGACATGCCGCTGCTCTGTCACAGTGCCACCTAGCGGCCTGGCATGCATATTCAATCGAATTCGCCCACTTTTGCGTCTTCGTATAAACAAACATTTCCTGTTGAGAACGCTCGTCTAAACACGGATAAAAAATTGAAGACGAGACGCCACTTTTGCGTCTTCTGTTTTGATCGTCGCCGTATAAACGTAGCTTAAGTGTGTGTGACGTTCCCCATAGCATTCGTCTTCAGTTAAATGAAGCTCACAGAGGCTAGCAGTTATAGGAGCGAATTTGGAGCCAGGTCCATGCTAGGAATAGGATAGCAAAAGGGAAATTCAGCTGTGTCACTGGACTAAATGTTTTGATTAAAGGTGTTTTGTAGCTCATCCAAGCTGCTTCGTCAGTTGTGGTCAGACACTGGTGGTCACTGCCTTATATTTGCCTAAAGGGGGCGCTAACTACACTCAAACTAACACACCTACTTGTTTACAGCTGCATAAAATTCCCTTAGGTGACGTTCTTGTGTGAAGGTTATAGGGTCTATTAAAATTATTGGACAAAATTATTGTTAAAGGTCCCATGACATGGTACTTCTTGATGCTTTTATATGGTGCCTTAATGGTTCCCTAATACTGTAAATGAATCCTTCTTCAAAATCAACACTCATTGCATGAGAAAGACACATGTACATAGTCAGAGTCAGAAAATCTCTCTCTGAACAACTCATTCTGTGCCTTGTTGCTTGAATGCAAATGAGAAGGACACAGATAGGTTAGAGGAGCGGGTGGGGCAAATGTGCCGCTGGTTCCTTGTTTTAGCGGTGCACTGTGTGCTGGCCCCACTTCCGTGTTTTAAGCGCGGAGGAAGAAAGGAGAGGCTTTTCAATGAAAAAAACACATTTTCACAGAAAATAAAATTAAACCACTGCTGTTTCAGAGGTCCAGAGGCTCAGATAAAGGACTTCCGAGCCTAGAAACACTCGCACGTGCCTCTAGGCAAATAAAAAAACGCATTTCGCATTGCGTAGCTCATTCGCGGTCCAAACTCTCTGGGCGTGATTTACAGAGACGGTGGGTAGACATCCAGACGGGGGGTGGAGCTGCATTTTTCGATGTGACGTAACATAGTTGCCTTGTTCAGAATTGCCCGTTTGAGCTGTGTTTTTTTCAAATGCAGAAAAGGACCGCAAATGCTCAGTTTAGACATTTCGCAACTTTTAGCCATGGGGGGGGGGTCCCTAAACAGGGCAGGGGAGCTCACATTAATGTTCAAAAACCTCAGAAAGTGAACATTTCATGCCATGGGACCTTTAACGCTTCAATAGGCCACTAGAAAAATATTTTTACTTAAAGCCACAGTATGTAACTTTTGAGCCAAAAAGTTAAGTTCAAGCATGTTTGGGGTTTTTTTTTGGCTGTGTTTATTGCACTGAAAAACATGCATCCTTACAGTTAAGCATATACTTCATATTCTTGAAATGTTAATGGATTCTTGTGTTGATTTCCAGGTGGTGCGTCTCATAAAAACGTCGCCTGAGAAACCCATCACTTTGGCTGTGGGTGATGGAGCCAATGATGTCAGTATGATACAAGAGGCCCACGTTGGCATCGGTGAGTCCTCTCTCTGTGCTGTTCTGTGTAGGGAAATAAGTCTTATAAAATAATATCTATATAAAAATGTTAAACAGATATTATGATTGCAGTTGAGTTCAGATTATGTTAGTTACAGTTTAGACTACTGGCTTAGTAATGTTATCTAGAATAGGAATGGAGCTGAAAGATAATTTGTAATTTTGACATTTCTGGCAAGCTTTGTGATTGGATTTGCAATTTATGTTTTAATAATATGATTCTGTTTTAAAGGTGCATTGTGTAACTTTTTGGTTGGGGGTCTGTCACCTGCTTGTTTCTATGGATGTGTCATTGCTCTGCCTGGAGTGTTCCACAATATGACATTAAACAGCTTTACCTTACATTTATTCAATTACAGGTGATTTTATAGCTCAAAACTACCAAGAAAAACAGACATTCTGACTGTGAGTGGGGTTACCACTCCACAGATCTGACCTGTAACTTGGTCTGGTTTGGTCTCTATGAAAGGTTTAATACCATACTGTGAAACATTTTAGACAAAGCAATAGCATCTCCATGGAGAAAAGCTTTAGATTGATCCTCCACCAGAAATGTTACACAATACACCTTTAAGTTCACATTTTAAACAGAAGAATTGACAAAAAGACTCAATTTTGAACTGACAAACTAATACAAGAATCACATTTCGGAACATGTTTGTATACTTCAAAAATGGCTGCCATTGTGATTTGACTATTGCCTCATTCAAATTGCGTTTTTGATTAAAATTCAATTTTCTTGCAGACCTAATAGGAACCAATTAAAGACATTTAATTAATCCTCCTTTATACAGCTTTCACAATATTTCCATACGACGTTTCCTGTTAAACTTGTGTAACACTTTATCTGTATTTTGTACAGTATTCTCTATTTTAAGTGAAAATAATTAAAAGTACATTTTATTATCACACATTATTTAACTAAAATAGATTGCACTCCTTGCTATTTGAAAATTGCAACCACTGATATTACAATTCAAATATTAGTGGTTTGTCATTCAGACCTATACATATTTAGCTATGTTCAATCTTCCTCTGTACTGAATGTCTAAATGCATCTCTGTGCAGGTATTATGGGTAAAGAGGGGAGGCAGGCCGTGAGAAACAGTGACTATGCAATCGCCAGGTTTAAGTTCCTGGCCAAACTTCTGCTGGTGCACGGACACTTCTACTACATTCGCATTGCAACTCTTGTACAGTACTTTTTCTACAAGGTAAGAACACCTCTCTGTGATAAATACAGGGAAATAGTTTAAAGGGCCAGTATTACATTATTTTCTGATGTTATAATGTTGTTACCTCATCACAGACAGACCTGGAGTTGTGTTTTGTTTCATTCACACATGTCAAACACACTGCATATTTAGGCTGACTTCCTCTCTCAATCAAAAAACACGCTGTTCCACCTTGTGATGTCATGTGGTAATACAGAAAGTTCATGACATCACAAAGTGGAACAGAGCATTTTGAGCTTTGGAGATGTCTACTAATAATCAAGGATTACTCAAACGTGTGAATGAAACAAAACACACCTCTAGGTATGTTTTTGAGGAGGTAACAGCATTATAACATGGGGCTTAGCACTCACGAGTCAATTTTGCATAATATCAGACCTTAAACATAGGAAAAAAATGTAGATTATTGGTCCATTTACAATATCAAAATCAAGCAATAAAAATTAAGATAAGATTTAATGTTGTTTCTCTGTGTCTTTTGTAGAATGTGTGTTTTATCACTCCCCAGTTTTTATACCAGTTCTTCTGTCTGTTTTCACAACAAGTAAGTGTCCTTTCTATGTCTCTTTACATGTCACTGTGGAAAACTGCACAGTATTCCCCCATTCTAGTTTATAAACATTAGGGGCTGAGAATCTACAGCAAAATTATGGGCAGAAAATGTATAAGAAAGCTTATTATGCCCACTGGAGTATTACAGACATACACATATCTCTTAAACATGAATATTTAATGACTCTGGACTGCATTAAAAACTCAGATGAGGACAGGTTACAAGTCTGTGGTGGAATTTTAAATGCCACGTGTGCTGAATATATGGGAAATCATGAGTATAAAAGTGCGTCTCCTGTTTCTCAGACCCTTTACGACAGCGTGTACCTGACGCTGTATAACATCTGCTTCACGTCTCTGCCCATCCTGGTCTACAGTCTGTTTGAGCAGCCTGTGCACCCCCATGTGCTGCAGAGCAAACCAGCCCTGTACAGGTGAGTTGTAGCATGAGATATACTGGTGTATTTAAAATCACCCGTGCCAAACACTCGGTAACCTTAAAGCGATATGGACTGCAATAACTGGATAAATAATCATTAAATGAAACAGTTAAAATGGTTAAAGTAACACTTGTCACAATAATTACTATACTGACTCTTGATTATATCATTATGTACATTTTCTTAGGGATGCACTCCATTCCAATACTGATATCCATACTTTGACTTTACCTATATCTGTTGATACCTGATATTAACCGAAACCAGTGTAGGGACAGAAAATGACACTTTTTTTCTTAAAACACAGTGACCACATTACACATGAGATCCAATAGTGTTCTGTAACTGTTTATCCAATCATCACTGCTAAACAGTTTTGTATAAACAAAAGTTCACATTTTCTTTGTAAAAATGGGGAGGTGGAGGAGGCACGGTGGCTGAGTGGCTAGCACTCACGCTTCACAGCAAGAAGGTTCCGGGTTCGATCCCCGTGTGGCACGTTGGTATGGCCGTAAGATTCGGGTCGCCCGGACCTTTCTGTGTTTGCATGTTCTCCCCGTGTCTGGGTGGGTTTCCTCCGGGCACTCCGGTTTCCCCCCATCAACCCAAAACATGCACCATAGGTAAAATCCTCCAGCTTAGGTCCTGACCAAACCGAAGCAAGAAGATCATGGAGATGGTCCCCAGGCGCAGTCATGTGCTGCCCACTGCTCCTAATAACAGGATGGGTTAAATGCAGAGGGCAATTTCTCATGTGTGAGATCAATAAAATAAATCATCTTCTTCAATAAGATTTGAGCTGTAAAAGGTCAAATGTGGCAGTTTTTAGGTTTCAGCTCCAGCAGAAATATTCCATAATGCCTCTTTAAACTCCCTCTCTCCTCCTTGTGTTCCTCTCACAGAGACATCTGCAGAAACTCCATGCTGTCCTTCCAGACCTTCCTGTACTGGACCGTGCTGGGCTTCTGTCACGCCTTTGTGTTTTTCTTTGGCTCCTACATCCTGATGGGAGAAGACACCACCCTCATGGGGAACGGACAGGTATACACTCACATACTTTTATATACTACAGAGGGCATTTATACAGGTGTGTGCTGTATTTGAACCCTAAATGAGTTCAATTCTGACTTTCTCACTTAGCTTTTTAAGAAGAATAATAACAATAATATTACACAATTCATATGTATCAACATATTAAGTGCATTATATAACTTGGAGCTGTGCATTATGCAGTTTTAGATGCTAATATTGATTGCATTGTATTTATTTAGTCTAAAA
The DNA here is from genome assembly GCA_036785185.1 of Paratrypauchen microcephalus. Classification (NCBI taxonomy): domain Eukaryota; kingdom Metazoa; phylum Chordata; class Actinopteri; order Gobiiformes; family Gobiidae; genus Paratrypauchen; species Paratrypauchen microcephalus. Next base: position 2,806,248 of record JAVJIX010000077.1, on the reverse strand, counting down.
ACATAGTATAGATATTGAATTACTCTGAAACTATTGATTCTTTGGTGCCACTGTTCACATCACATTTACATAAAGACAGATGAGTTTTAAAATCACAAGTTGTCCAGTTCAGTATTTATCAGGGTTTTGGCCGGACTTTGAGGTACAGAACTGCTCTTTACTGACTCGGCAGAATTGACCATCTTTGACCCAACTGCTGGCATGAAAATGAATTGAAATCTGAGGAAAACTGCAGTGTGATCTGATCTAATCTGCATAGTAATTTTTTTCTAACACACCTAGTATAAGATTATAAGTAAAAGTAAGTGAATAGAAATATGCTAAAAGAATAAAAGGGGCCCATATTACACTATTTTCTGATGTGTGTTGAATTCCTCAGCCGTCCAGGTAGAATCCATGGCAAAAGGAGAAATTCAGTTTGTCAACTGGATAAAAGTTTATTTGGTCGAATACGTTTCACAGCTCATCCAAGCTACTTCTTCAGTTCTGGTGAACACTGCCTATATCTGCCTGAAGGGAGGCGCTAACTACAATGAAATTACCACACCTATTTGTTTTCAGTTCCTGTTAGTTAGGTGAGCCGATTCAATATGGAGTGGGAGGTCTTGTTAGCAGAACCATTCAGGGTCATAATGGGTGTTTTCACACCTCTGGACCTGACCTGCTGCTCTATTGTTTTAGAACAATTGATCTCACACTGGAGAAATTCTTCTCTGCATTTAACCCATCCTGTTATTAGGAGCAGTGGGCAGCACATTACTGCGCCCGGGGACTTGCTTGCTTCGGTTTGGTCAGGACCTAAGCTGGAGGATTTTATCTATGGTGCATATTTTGGCCCCTCCTTGAGCCGCTATCTTAACGTGGTGGAGGGGTTTGAGTGCCCGAATGATCCCGGGAGCTATGTTGTCAGGGGCTTTATGCCCCTGGTAGGGTCACCCAAGGCAAACAGGTCCTGGGGGACGGGTCAGATTAAGAGCGGTTCAGAAGCCCTTATTTTTTAAAACAAGGTCAGATACGTCGCCCGGACTGGCGTCACCGGGGCCCCACCCTGGAGCCAGACCTGGGGTTGGTGCGCGCCAGCGAGCGTCTGGAGGCCGGGACTTTCCCCACGGGGCCCGGCCAGGTGAAGCCCGAAGAAGCGACGTGGGGCCGTCCTCCTGTGGACCCACCACCTGCAGGAGGATCCATAAGGGCCGGGTGCGGAGAGATCTGGGCAGCAGTCGAAGGCGGGGGTCTCGACGGCCGGATATCCGGACATGGAGACTAGCTCTGGGGACATGGAATGTCACCTCGCTGGGGGGGCAGGAGCCTGAGCTTGTGCGGGAGGTTGAGCGTTACCGACTAGATATAGTCGGCCTCACCTCCACGCACAGCTTGGGCTCTGGAACCCAACTCCTTGAGGGGGGGCTGGACCCTCCATTTCTCTGGCGTTGCCCACGGGGAACAGCGGCGGGCTGGTGTGAGCCTGCTCATTGCCCCACAGCTCAGCCGCCGAGTGTTGGAGTTCACCCCGGTGAACGAGAGGGTCGCGTCCCTGCGCCTTCGGGTCGGGGACAGGTCTCTCACTGTTGTGTCGGCCTATGGGCCGAACAGCAATGCAGAGTACCCGGCCTGCTTGGAGTGCCTGGGAGGGGTACTGGACAGTGCACCGACCGGGGACTCCGTTGTTCTCCTGGGGGACTTCAACGCCCACGTGGGCAACGACAGTGACACCTGGAGAGGGGTGATTGGGAGGAACGGCCTCCCTGATCTGAACCCGAGCGGTGTTCTGTTATTGAACTTCTGTGCTAGCCACAGTTTGTCCATAACGAACACCATGTTCGAGCACAAGGGTGTCCATCAGTGCACGTGGCACCAGGACACCCTAGGACGGAGGTCGATGATCGACTTTGTTGTCGTGTCATCTGACCTCCGGCCGCGTGTCTTGGACACTCGGGTGAAGAGAGGGGCAGAGCTGTCAACCGATCACCACCTGGTTGTGAGTTGGGTCCGCTGGCGGGGGAGGAAGCCGGAGAGACCTGGCAGGCCCAAGCGTATCGTGAAGGTCTGTTGGGAACGTCTGGCAGAGCCCTCTGTCAGGGGCACCTTCAACTCACACCTCTCTCGGGAGAAGCTCTCCCGGATTCCGGGGGAGGCTGGGGACATAGAGTCCGAATGGGCTCTTTTCTCGGCCTCTATTGTTGATGCGGCCGCCCGTAGCTGTGGTCGTAAGGTCTGTGGTGCCTGTCGCGGCGGCAATCCCCGAACCCGGTGGTGGACACCGGAAGTAAGGGATGCCGTCAGGCTGAAGGAGGAGTCCTATCGGGCCTTGTTGGCTCATGGGACTCCTGAGGCAGCTGACGGGTACCGGCGGGCCAAGCGTGCTGCAGCCCGGGTGGTCGCAGAGGCAAAAACTCGGGTTTGGGAGGAGTTCGGAGAGGCCATGGAGGAGGACTATCGGACGGCCTCAAAGAAATTCTGGCAAACCGTTCGGTGCCTCAGGAGGGGGAAGCAGTGCTTCATCAACACTGTTTACAGTGCGGGTGGGGAGCTGTTGACCTCGACTGGGGATGTTATCGGACGGTGGAAGGAATACTTTTAGGATCTCCTCAATCCCGCCGTCACGTCTTCCGAGGAGGAAGCAGAGTCTGGAGACTTGGAGGCGGACTCGTTCATCACCCTGGCCGAAGTCACTGAGGTGGTTGGAAAGCTCCGCGGTGGCAAGGCCCCGGGGGTGGATATGAGTATCTCAAGTCGCTGGATGTTGTAGGGCTGTCTTGGCTGACACGTATCTGCAACATCGCGTGGTGGTCGGGGACAGTACCTCTGGACTGGCAGACCGGGGTGGTGGTCCCTCTGTTTAAGAAGGGGGACCGGAGGGTGTGTTCCAATTATCGGGGAATCACACTCCTCAGCCTTCCCGGTAAGGTCTATTCCAGGGTGCTGGAGAGGAGAATTCGACCGATAGTCGAACCTCGGATTCAGGAGGAGCAGTGTGGTTTTCGTCTCGGCCAGGGAACACTGGACCAGCTCTATACTCTCCATCGGGTGCTCAAGGGTGCATGGGAGTTTGCCCAACCAGTCCACATGTGCTTTGTGGATCTGGAGAAGGCATTCGACTGTGTCCCTCGTGGGGTCCTGTGGAGAGTGCTCTGGGAGTACGGGGTTCTGGGCCCTTTGCTAAGGGCTGTTCGGTCCCTGTATGACCGGAGCAGGAGCTGTGTTCGCATTGCCTGTAGTAAGTCGGACCTGTTCCTGGTGCATGTTGGACTCCGCCAGGGCTGTCCTTTGTCACCGGTTCTGTTCATTATATATATGGACAGAATTTCTAGGCGCAGTCAGGGACCGGAGGGGATCCGGTTTGGGAACCACAGGATCTCATCTCTGCTGTTTGCAGATGATGTTGTCCGGTTGACCTCCAATGTGCACTGGGGTGGTTCGCAGCAGAGTGTGAAGCGACTGGGATGGGGATCAGCTCCTCCAAATCCGAGGCCATGGTTCTCGACCGGAAAAAGGTGGCTTGCCCTCTCTGGGTGGGTGGGGAGTCCTTGCCTCAGGTGGAGGAGTTCAAGTATCTCGGGGTCTTGTTCGCGAGTGAGGGGAGGATGGAGCTTGAGATTGACAGGCGGATCGGTGCAGCGTCGGCAGTGATGCGGTCGCTGTACCGGACTGTTGTGGTGAAGAGGGGCTGGGCGCACCCTTAGAGATAGGGTGAGGAGCTCAGTCACACGGGAGGAGCTCGGAGTAGAGCCGCTGCTTCTCCACGTCGTGAGGAGCCAGCTGAGGTGGCTCGGGCACCTCAGCTTCGGATGCCTCCTGGACGCCTCCCTCGGGAGGTGTTCCGGGTATGTCCCACCGGGAGGAGGCCTTGGGGAAGACCCAGGACGCGCTGGAGGGACTATGTATCCCGGCTGGCCTGGGAACGCCTTGGGGTCCCCCCGAAGGAGCTGGAGGAAGTGTCCGGGGTGAAGGAGGTCTGGGTGTCCCTGCTTAGACTGTTGCCCCCACGACCCGGCCCCGGATAAGCGGAAGAAAATGGATGGATGGATGGATGGCATGTTTTGGGTTGATGGGGGAAACCGGAGGAAACCCACCCAGGCACAGGGAGAACATGCAAACTCCACACAGAAAGGCTCGGGCGACCCGAATCTTACGGCCATACCAACGTGCCACACGGGGATCGATCCCAGAACCTTCTTGCTGTGAAGCATGAGCACTAGCCACTCAGCCACCATGCCGCCGTTTTCTTTGTTTGTTTTGATTTAGGTTTGAGGATAGAGTTATAAATGGGAGACATATGATGTATGAGACCTCCATTTCTGTTGAAGGAAGGATTCTCTTTCGTGACAAAAATAGCCTATTTAACTCCCCTCTCAAACCAGTTCTTTTCTCTGGCTAAGATCTGTACCTCACTGTCCTCAAAGGAGTGGCCTGTGGCTTCTAGGTGGTGATGTATGGCAGATGAAGGTCCACTCTGGCTCTCCTGTCTGTGTTGGTACATTCTCTTGTGAAGTGGCTGTTTTGTTTCTCCAATGTAGCGCTCACTGCAGTCTTCACTACACTGAATGGAGTAGACCACATTGCTTTGTTTGTGGCTCTGTGTTTTGTCCTTTGAATGGACCCAGAACTGATGAAGCAGCTTGGATGAGCGTTGATGTTGTTTCTTCATTAAAATATACCTGAAGTTGTTTTCTTTGAAACATTTAACACACAAACCCTGCATATTTAGGCTGTGTGCTCCACTGTGTTTTTAAACTTCATACACCTTCACTAGTATGATTTGGATCATGTTAGCCCCGGAATTAAAGGTAAAATGTAGCTGTTAACTTGAAAATTCCTGCTTTATGACATCACAAGGTGGAAGAGAGCGTTTCAAGCTTGGGAGATCCTAATAATAAAGAGTTACTCAAACATGTGTGAATGAAATAAAACACAACTCCAGGTATGTTTTGGATGAAGAAACAACAGATGCAACAATCTAACTAATGATGCCAGCATTTATAGGAGTGAAATTCGCAAAAGTTATTTATTCAAAGACAAATTGGCAAAATAAAAACCCCAGGATCACGTACAGCGGGTAATACGGGTCAATGTAAAGTCAATCCAGCCAGAGTCGATGGAGTCAGAAGCTCACTTCCTATTGGGAACACGGCGGCTAGCAGGTTAGTTATGTTAATTTACAGTTTATGGGTCCCACACAGAAGTTGCAGCTGGACCTGTACAGTCTTAGTGAGGCTTTAGAAATTAGTGAATCTTGATCTCAATTAAAATTGCATGAATGAATGTATTGGTTACTTTGTGCTTATCCTTCCACTGCTTTTCTTCTGTTTCTGTCACATTTAAAACATGTTACAGTCTCTCTCTCTTTTCCTCCTGCTGTGTGCCTAACTAGTTTTAACATGTAACTCTTATTAACCTGCAAGAATGCCGTGTTCTGTGTGTTTCTGATCTATTTTCCATCTCTTCTGCTGCATGACTTCAGATCTTGCGCGCTAACAGACAGCTGGTAAGAGCCCTCACTCCGCTGCATGTGTCTGCGGGGGGGTAATGAGAGACATGCTATAAGAAGCGCTGCATGTTTGGATAAGCACCTTCTCTCTGTGTTTCTAAAATGGGACTAAACACCTAAACTAGGCACCCTATAGGAATTGCTTTCCGTTGCCTAGGCAAGTCTAAAGATTATTATTCTCCTCCTACGGGAGTCTATGGCAGCCCCTAGAACCGTCTGGTAAAAAGTTGTGAAATTTGGCATGCACATTCCAGCCAGTCTCCTCATTACCCACAGCAATTTATAGGTCCCCAGCCCCAACCGTCTAGTGGCACCAGCAGGTCAAAGTTGCAGAAATTTGTCAATTGCCTAGCAACGCACCTAGCAACCTTTGATCTGTCTTTGATGTGTCTGTTCTGAAAGGGTTAGACCCTGACCCTGTCAGACCTTGTCAGACTCTGTTAGATCCTGTCAGACCTTGTTAGATCCTGTCAAACGGTGCTTGGCCCCCACATTGCTGCTTGCAGCTATATTTATTATTATTATTATACAATATTCTCCTAAACATGGGGGTCCGTGCCAACCCCTAGAACCGTCTGGTAAAAAGTTGTGAAATTTGCATGCACATTCCAGCCAGTCTCCTCATTACCCACAGCAATTTATAGGCCCCCAGCCCCAACCGTCTAGTGCCACCAGCAGGTCAAAGTTGCAGGAATTTTCAGGAATTGCCTAGCAACGCACCTAGCAACCGATCTGTCTTTGATGTGTCTTTGATCTGTTAAACCTTGTTAGACCCTGTTAAACCCTGTTAGACTCTGTTAGATCCTGTCAGACTCTGTTAGACCCTGTCAGACTCTGTTAGACCCCGTCAGGGTCAGATTCTGTCAGACCCTGTTAAACCTTGTTAGACCCTGTTAAACCCTGTTTCTGAGTCTGACAGGGTCTATCTACCCTGTTAGACCCTGTCAGACTCTGTTAGACCCTGTCAGACCCTGCATGCGGCCTACATGCTGAGGCCTACATGCAACTTCGGTGCTTGGCCCCACATTGCTGCTTGCAGCTATATTTTATAATTGCTTTTGTTTTTAGTTATTTTATCATCACTTTATTTATTGCTATTTTAGTCATGTTTTTATTAAGTTTTATTGATTTTATGTGCAGCACTTTGCAAAATGTGCTATAGAAATAAAGTTGGATTGGATAGAATTTGATGACATCTAAGCTGTGGAGACATTGGCGGTCTTGCCTGTATACATTATAACATGCATTGTATATTTAAATTTTTTCTTATTTTTATATAATTACTTACTATGAATCAGATATTATGTGTTCTTAATAAAGATTAAATTGAATTGCACTGATGGTTGGTCATAGTCCAGGTTTTCTCTGGGCTGGTTTTCTCATTTGATTACATTATATTTTCCAAAATGAAAATTCGCAAATGTTCAACTTCAACCTGCACTCCAACACTCCAATATTAAAATCCTTCTTTTTACCCAAATATCAGCCTATAAAAGGTGCAATATGTAACTTTTTAATTTGGGGATCCAGCACCTGCTTGTTTCCACAGAGATGTTACAGCTTTGCCTGGAATGTTCCACAGTTTGATATTAAACTTGCATTTATTCGGGTACAAGTGTTTTTGTTGCCTTAAATAACTTTATATTAATAACATTTTATTGCAAACAGAGTTGGCAAGTTGAGAAAAGCGCTAATGAACTCATCATGGTGAATAATTAGGAATGCATAAAGAAAGTAAGGATTAAGATTTTCACATTTTAAAGATAATAATGATAAAAATCAGGTACAGTGCCTTTAAAAGTGGAGGGTCTGCCAAATGCTTTTCCCCATGGAGTTATTGCTTTGTCTGGAATGTTTCACAGTATGACATTAAACCTTTTTATCTTAATGGAGACCAAACCAGACCAAGTTACAGGGCAGATCTGTTGAGAGGCAATCCTGCTCACAGTCAGAACGTCTGTTTTTCAAGGTACAACCCCAATTCCAATGAAGTTGGGACACTGTGTAAAACTTAAAATAATACATAATACAATGATTTGCAATTCATTTTCAACCTATACTGAACTGAATAAACTACAAATACATGATATTTAACGTTCAAACTGATGTATGTAAATATTCATTCATTTTCAATTTGATGCCTGCAACACGTTCCAAAAAAGCTGGGACAGGGGCAGCAAAAGAATGGGAAAGTTTAAAATACACCTGTTTGGAACATTCTGCAGGTGAACAGGTTCATTGGAAGCAGGTGGGTGGCATGAGTGGGTCTAAAAGGAGCATCCCCGAAGGGCTCAGTCATTCAAAAGCAAGGATGGGGCGAGGCTCACCACTTTGTGTAGAACTGCATGAGCAAATAATCCAACACTTTAAGAACAATGTTTCTCAACCTACAATTGCAAGGAATTTAGGGATTTCATTGAATTGCACTGATGGTTGGTCATAGTCCAGGTTTTCTCTGGGCTGGTTTTCTCATTTGATTACATTATATTTTCCAAAATGAAAATTCGCAAATGTTCAACTTCAACCTGCACTCCAACACTCCAATATTAAAATCCTTCTTTTTACCCAAATATCAGCCTATAAAAGGTGCAATATGTAACTTTTTAATTTGGGGATCCAGCACCTGCTTGTTTCCACAGAGATGTTACAGCTTTGCCTGGAATGTTCCACAGTTTGATATTAAACTTGCATTTATTCGGGTACAAGTGTTTTTGTTGCCTTAAATAACTTTATATTAATAACATTTTATTGCAAACAGAGTTGGCAAGTTGAGAAAAGCGCTAATGAACTCATCATGGTGAATAATTAGGAATGCATAAAGAAAGTAAGGATTAAGATTTTCACATTTTAAAGATAATAATGATAAAAATCAGGTACAGTGCCTTTAAAAGTGGAGGGTCTGCCAAATGCTTTTCCCCATGGAGTTATTGCTTTGTCTGGAATGTTTCACAGTATGACATTAAACCTTTTTATCTTAATGGAGACCAAACCAGACCAAGTTACAGGGCAGATCTGTTGAGAGGCAATCCTGCTCACAGTCAGAACGTCTGTTTTTCAAGGTACAACCCCAATTCCAATGAAGTTGGGACACTGTGTAAAACTTAAAATAATACATAATACAATGATTTGCAATTCATTTTCAACCTATACTGAACTGAATAAACTACAAATACATGATATTTAACGTTCAAACTGATGTATGTAAATATTCATTCATTTTCAATTTGATGCCTGCAACACGTTCCAAAAAAGCTGGGACAGGGGCAGCAAAAGAATGGGAAAGTTTAAAATACACCTGTTTGGAACATTCTGCAGGTGAACAGGTTCATTGGAAGCAGGTGGGTGGCATGAGTGGGTCTAAAAGGAGCATCCCCGAAGGGCTCAGTCATTCAAAAGCAAGGATGGGGCGAGGCTCACCACTTTGTGTAGAACTGCATGAGCAAATAATCCAACACTTTAAGAACAATGTTTCTCAACCTACAATTGCAAGGAATTTAGGGATTTCATTGAATTGCACTGATGGTTGGTCATAGTCCAGGTTTTCTCTGGGCTGGTTTTCTCATTTGATTACATTATATTTTCCAAAATGAAAATTCGCAAATGTTCAACTTCAACCTGCACTCCAACACTCCAATATTAAAATCCTTCTTTTTACCCAAATATCAGCCTATAAAAGGTGCAATATGTAACTTTTTAATTTGGGGATCCAGCACCTGCTTGTTTCCACAGAGATGTTACAGCTTTGCCTGGAATGTTCCACAGTTTGATATTAAACTTGCATTTATTCGGGTACAAGTGTTTTTGTTGCCTTAAATAACTTTATATTAATAACATTTTATTGCAAACAGAGTTGGCAAGTTGAGAAAAGCGCTAATGAACTCATCATGGTGAATAATTAGGAATGCATAAAGAAAGTAAGGATTAAGATTTTCACATTTTAAAGATAATAATGATAAAAATCAGGTACAGTGCCTTTAAAAGTGGAGGGTCTGCCAAATGCTTTTCCCCATGGAGTTATTGCTTTGTCTGGAATGTTTCACAGTATGACATTAAACCTTTTTATCTTAATGGAGACCAAACCAGACCAAGTTACAGGGCAGATCTGTTGAGAGGCAATCCTGCTCACAGTCAGAACGTCTGTTTTTCAAGGTACAACCCCAATTCCAATGAAGTTGGGACACTGTGTAAAACTTAAAATAATACATAATACAATGATTTGCAATTCATTTTCAACCTATACTGAACTGAATAAACTACAAATACATGATATTTAACGTTCAAACTGATGTATGTAAATATTCATTCATTTTCAATTTGATGCCTGCAACACGTTCCAAAAAAGCTGGGACAGGGGCAGCAAAAGAATGGGAAAGTTTAAAATACACCTGTTTGGAACATTCTGCAGGTGAACAGGTTCATTGGAAGCAGGTGGGTGGCATGAGTGGGTCTAAAAGGAGCATCCCCGAAGGGCTCAGTCATTCAAAAGCAAGGATGGGGCGAGGCTCACCACTTTGTGTAGAACTGCATGAGCAAATAATCCAACACTTTAAGAACAATGTTTCTCAACCTACAATTGCAAGGAATTTAGGGATTTCATCATCTACGGTCCATAATATCATCAAAAGATTCCGAGAATCTGGAGAAATCTCTACACTTAAGCGGCAAGGCCGAAAACCAATATTGAAGGCCTGTGACCTTCGATCCCTGAGGCGGTACTGTATTAAAAAGCGACATGAATGTATAAAGTATATTACCACATGGGCTCAGGAGCACTTCAAGAAACCATTGTCAGTTAACACAGTTCGTCGCTACATCTCTAAGTGCAAGTTAAAACTGTACCATGCAAAGTGAAAGCCATATATAAACAACACCCAGAAACGCCGCCGGCTTTTCTGGGCTAGAGTGCACCTGAGATGGCCTGAAGCAAAGTGGAAAAGTGTGCCGTGGTATGATGAGTCCACATTTGAAATTGTTTTTGGAAATCATGGACGTCGTGTCCTGTGGGCCAAAGAGGAAAAGGACAATCCGGATTGTTATCAGCGCAAAGTTCAAAAACCAGCATCTGTGATGGTTTGGGGGTGTGTCAGTGCCCATGGGTAACTTGCACATCTGTGAAGGCACCATTAATGCTGAAAGATACATACAGGTTTTGGAACAAGATATGCTGCCATGCAATCAATGTCTTTTTCAGGGACGTCCCTCCTTATTTCAGCAAGACACAAGCCACATTCTGCATGTGTTACAACAGCGTGGCTTCGTAGTAAAAGAGTGCGGGTACTAGACTGGCCAGACCTGTCTCCCATTGAAAATGTGTGACGCATTATGAAGCGCAAAATACGACAGCGGAGACCCTGGACTGTTGAGCAACTGTAGTTGTATATTCCGCAAGAATGGGAAAGGATTCCTCCTGCAAAGCTTCAACAATTAGGCCCTGTCCCCACGACAACGTTTTTTGGAGGAAACGGAGAAGTTTGTGTGCGTTTGGGCCTGCCGTCCAGACGGCGCCGGCGTTTTTGGGGGCGAGAACGGAGTTTTTCAAAAACGGGTTCCAGAGTGGAGAAGTCGGAGAACGCCCCCCGTCGCGTTGGCATGTGGGCGGCAAAAAAGCGCGGCAGGTGAGAAAATGATGACGTCGCGCTGCCGTAATCATCACGTGACCGGTGACCAGAGGGTGTAACCCTGCGCCTTCCGCAGTTTATTGGCACTGCTGCATCAAACTCTGTTCATATGCAATGCATTGCGACAACAGCAGAGGACCATGCACAATTACGCCTTTCACGGAACCGGAGGCAGAGGAGCTTGTTTCGGGCTTCCTCCGTGTGCATGACATGCCACAATGTTTGGGAGCGATCGATGGGACACATGTTGAAATCAAGCAGCCATCCACCAACGCCATGGCCTTCATCAACAGAAAGGGCAAACATTCCCTCAACATACAAGCGGTGTGTGACTACAGGTACCGGTTTATGGACGTTACTGTGAAGTGGCCTGGCAGTACGCACGACGCACGGGTGTTTGCCAATTCAAAGCTAAACACGTATTTTAAAACTGGAAAGGCAGATAGTGGACAATGAGGAGCACATACCAATTTGAGTGTGTTGTGTGCTGTAAATAAAGAAAAAGAGCAACCATTTCTTGTCTTTTTTATTAAATGAAAATTTACCTTTTACAAACAGGCACATGCAGTATCACACACAAAAATATATAGCTGCCCGTTGTGATGGTCCCCGGTTGTATATTCTCGCCGAAAAGCCAACATAATGTCCGAGTATGTTTAACATTCCCGTAGTAAGATCCAAACAAGCATTTTGCCTAAATAACACGACCAAGGTTAACGAGAGTTCTACTTGTTAATGTCTATCTAATAAAACGATAGCAAGTAATGCTAACTATCGATTTATAGGCAAAAACTCTCACGCAGCGCAAATCTTCGTTCTGTGGCGTCTGTCTATGTTAGGGACGGTCAGCATTTTCACATTACCAGAGTGAGTCCCTGCTACATTGGTGGAGCAGGGGGGCAAAATAAATTTGCTTGTGTTGACGGTCCCTAAAGTACACGTGTTTGCTTGTTTATGAAAGAGAAAGGACTTTCTGCGCATGTGCTCTTGCGTTACCGGTGGCTCTGGCTCTTTCCGGTTTACAGCGCCACTTATCGGTGTGACATATGTACTACATCGTTTTCACTCAGCGCTCCGTGCTCATCTTGACGCGAATGTTTTCTGATCCAACACGTGTGTGGACGAGACTTTTTTTCACCCCGGGTAAAAAAAAAAACAGGAACGTTGTCGTGGGGACAGGGCCTTAGTGTCCTCAGTTCTCAAACGGTTATTGAGTGTTGTTAAAAGGAAAGGTGATGTAACACAGTGGTAAACATGCCCCTGTCCCAGCTTTTCTGGAACATGTTGCAGGCATCAAATTGAAAATGAGTGAATATTTGTATAAACACAATCAGTTTGAACATTAAATATCATCTCTTTGTGGTTTATTTAGTTCAATATAGGTTGAAAAAGATTTGCAAATCATTGTATTCTGTATTTTCTTAAGTTTTACACAGCGTCCCAAATTCATTGGAATTGGGGTTGTATTTGTGGACTATAAACCCACCTATAATTGAATAAATATAAGGTAGAACTGTTTAATGTCACACTGTGTAACATTCCAGGCAGAGCAATGACATCTCCATAGAAACAAGCAGGTGATGGACCCCCAACTGAGAAGTTATAGTGTGCCCTTACTCAGGACAGAAATAAGAGTTTGTCTCTGTCTTTCTGAAAGCGTCTCTATTGTCACAGTTGCATTTTCAGAGCTCAGGTTTCCTGCAGTGAAGGGAATTGTGTGAACAAAACGGCGCCCCCTGCTGTTGTGCACTATACCACAAGCTGTTCTGACAGAATCTCTATTCTGTCAGAGACCCAGGACTAGTTCTGATGCAGGAGAAAACTGAAGCCTTTGTGTGTCCATATATGGCAACTTTCACATGAATTACAGAGGGTTTGCAATGTTTTATTATTTTTATTTTTTTTCAGAATTATAAAAACGTATATAATTATTTGAAATTCACTGAAAAGACACACATTTTGATTGTGTCCTCAAACTTGTTATTTTCATTTATGGCTTTAAAGGGCTGATATTACTCTGTTTTCTTATCTATGTTATAATGTTTCCTCATCACAAACAGACCTGGAGTTGTGTTTTGTTTTATTCACACATGTTTAACACACAAACTTTTCCACCTTGTCATGTGGTAATACAAGAAGTGCTCCACTGTGTTTTTAAACTCCACACACCTTCTCTAGAATCATTTAGATTATGACATCACAAGGTGGAACAGAGCATTTTGTGATTTGGAGATGTGGACAGACTAATAACAAAGGGTTATTCAAACATGTGTGAATGAAATGAAACACAACTCCAGATCTGTTTTTGAGGAGGGAACAGCATTATAACATGACTTAAAGCTCAAAAGAATCCATTTCAGTTACTATTGGCTTGTTAAGTCCTGTCAACTGACAAGAATTTAGCATTATTTTTAATCAGTTTTTTCAAGCTATTCATCTCCTTTAATTTCTACTGACAGATATTAACCATAAACCAGGTCAGACAAATCTGCAATCTGACAGTTAAAAGGCAAAGCTACCATAGACTTCTGACCTGTCCTCCAGCTTCATTTAAAATATGGGCAAATTAAAATGTTTTGATGTCACATGAGCATAACCTGTAATGGAATGATGATTTCAAGCAAATGTTTCTTGTCAAAATTGAATTCATTCTTATTAGTCTGATTTCTGATGTCATAATGTCATTCTTTTACAGATGTTTGGAAACTGGACCTTTGGGACTCTGGTCTTCACTGTCATGGTCATCACTGTCACATTAAAGGTACTACAGCTGCCATTCAAAAAGCTCAGTTTAAGCAGTTTGCAATATAAAAAACATTGGGGAAAAAAAGCACTGCATTCATGTTCAAGAAGACACAGATTATATGCACTAACATTTTAGTTTAATCTTTATAGGGACAAGTACTCTGTGTGTTCTTTTTAAATATTTAGTTTAATTATGTTATTTTTAGGAAAATCAATTTCCTCTGGTCCTTTAGTTGATTAATTGGTTGGTGGTGTCTTAAACTGGGCTTACCCTGTGATTTCATGATTTTAAGACGTTCACACTGCAACTGAATCTCATATGAAGCGATGGTCGTATACACTGACCTCACACTGTACGAGGGACATGGGGCAGAGGAGGGCTGTGTACTGCTGCAAACACGTTTGAGACCCTGCCATCTTTTCATACATGCACAATTAAACTCCCAAAACATCATAGAAAAAGGCTCTTATGTGTGCAACGATTTGTTCAGAATGTATTTTACCTGCACACGCTGCTCTCATTGGCTACAGCAGCTCTCTGACCCCACGATTCCCCACTTCCGTGTGTGTAAGCGCGGAGGAAGATATGAGAGGAGTTGCATTAAAAAAACACATTTCCACAGGAAAATCAAATTAAACCACTGCTGTTTCAGAGGTTCGGAGGCTCGGATAAAGGACATCCGAGCCTGGAAACACTCTCACGTGTCTCCAGGCAAATAAAAAAACGCATCTCGCATTGCGTAGCTCGTTTGCGGTCCAAGTTCTCTGGGCGTGATTTCTAGAGACGGGGTGGACATCCAAACGGGGGGTGGAAACCTTTCCACGAATGTGACGTCAGAAAATTCCCTTGTTCAGAATCGCCCGTTTGGGCTGTCTTTTTTTCAAATGCGGAAAAGGACGGCAAATGCTCAGTTTACACATTTCACAACTTTTAGCCATGGGTGGGGGGGGGCCCTAAACAGGGTAGGGGAGCTCACATTAACGTTCAAAAACCTCACAAAGTCCCTCACAAAGAGCCCTTTGGTACCGGGCCACGGCGGCTCATTCCCCCATCTTTTCATTTTGTGTGGCCCGCCGTGTTCCGAAAAGAGCACGTCGAATTCCATGTGCGCACGAGGCTTGTCTTGGGAACGTGATACATTAACGCTAATATTAAACCCACAAGCAGCAAAATGAGTAAAAAACAGACATCTTTGGAAAGTTTCTTTGCAAAGAGGAAAAGGCCCAGTGAGGAGAAGAAGCCTACGCAGCTTTTGGAAAGCGATGATGTCGCGATGCCGTCATCATCTGCTTTAGCAGGACTCCCAGTCAACGTTCTGCTGATACTGGCGTGTTTTGTAATCCAACGTAACTCGTAGAAGTAACTCCACTTCATCGTCGGTCCACATGAGAGAGTTGGCTTTTGTGTGTGTGTTCGCCATCATTATTTTCTTGTGTTTGTTTACGGAAGAGAAAGGACTTTATGCGCATGCGCTCTTTGTAGTATTGCGTTTCTGGTGGGTCTGGCTGTTTTTACATATCAGTGTGGCATATGTATTACATTGTTTTCACTCAGTGCTCTTTTTTCGTCTGGACGCAAATATTTACTGACAATACCAGGAGACCTACTTAAAATATGGATTTATCACACCAGGTGATTCCCATGCACCAAGCCCGCTCTGCATAACAGTGAGGCAGCCTTAAAAGTATGTTCGAGACATCAACTCTGCTGGTATTCTGGATAAAAGTTATGGAGTAGACTGGACATGTCATTGTCTCCCATTACGCCTATATGCGACCATCTCGTAGCAGAGAAACAAGCTCAGGGCTCTCATTGATTCAGCGTTATGGTGAGCTGTATTTTTCATGTACTTTATATTTGTTTTGTGGTGTATCTTATTTTGAAGGCATGTTTAGCATTACCATAGCAACCAGAGAGTGTAGAGGCAGAGAGGATGTTGTGACTCTTGTTATGTTGATGGCGCAAGTCATGAGGACGCTGTTATTAAAGTTCATACAAGTACACAGGGGATTCACGTTTATTATTATATTTACAATATACCACAGTTCTTGTGTTGTTTGTATAATTTTATTTTGTGGTATTTATCCGCCGATATCCACGTGCCCCGCCCCTCTCCACCCCCCACCGGTCCGTGAAAATTTTGGGTGACATTAACCGGACCGTGGCGCAAAAAAAGTTGGGGACCACTGCTTTAAAGGATTTCTATGGACCACCACTGAAAGAAGAACGCATGAAGTGAGTTGTCTGTGGAAGTGTGTAGAATCCCTCAGTCCTCCAGGTAGAATCCATGGCAAAAGGAGAAATTCAATTTGTCAACTGAACAAAAGTTTATTTGGTTGTCTGTATTTTTTGAATTGACTGGACAGTTTTATTTCCTTTTACATTTATGAAGCTGCTTTCTGCTACTGCTTCTCTTCAAGCTGATTTATTGATGTCTTTAGTGGACAAACTAGTAATTACCCAATAGTTATTTCAATAATATTAGACTGCGCTGGTCAGAATCCAGTGGTTGTCATATCCTTGTATTTTCTAAAATGTTTGTAATAATTGAAGTTGATTACACGGAAGTGACTGAAATGGCAAACTTGTACCTTTTATAATGAGTCTTGTGGATGACTGCTCAGAACAGTGATGCAATATACCAAACCAGTAACTGCACTGACATTTAACAGAAACAAATCTACACTCTTAAAGGGGAGACATCTGGCTTTCTCTGTCTTCAGACAATGAAACAACCTTTAGTATTTCATTTTGTGTAATATAGGAATATTACACAAAATTAACTCTTGTGAGCTTTAAGATGTTATAATGTGGTTTTCTCCTCAAAAACAGACCTGGAGTTGTGTTTTGTTTCATTCACAGGTGTTTGAGTAATCCCGGTTTATTGCATTGTCTGCATTCACAACAGTTCATATTAGGGCTGGGCGATATGGAGCAAAAAATATATCTCAATATATTTTGTTATATCTCGATATACGATATATATCTCGACGTCTGTACAGGAAAAATAAACCTTCAGAAACTACTGCAAAAACAAATATGCCAAATTCCACAAGGTCTTTTTTTTTATTGAAGTGCAGGTCATGTAAGAACAAAGTGCTTCTGCGACATAAAAAAAAATCCCTGTATAGAAAAATAATTTAAATGTAAACTAAAGGAAGAAATCATACATGTTGCCTCATTTTTATTCAAAAACTCAACTCAAGCTCATCTTTGCATTAACTCTCTTAACCATAGGATAACCATGAGCTCATTTAGCTGAGTAAGCTCGGGAGGTTCCTTATTTTAATAGATTCATGTTCCTTATTTTAATAGATCCATGTTCCTCACCAGTGGTCAGGAGCTCTGATGTTTCCCACTGTGCAGATCAAACCAAACGTTTCCAAATACGATTGTACAAGTTTTACACTGCAGGAGATTAATTTAAAATCTTCTGCATAAATAAACTTTACATTACTAAACTTTACAACATATAAACCATAACTACTATAAAGCCACTTCAGCCCGTCTGAGATTATAATGTGTTTAATGCCGCTTTGCACACATTTGTTTACGTTTTATAGAAACGAAACTTAACACCACATGGCTCATTTGCATAAACTATAAACACTGAAAAAAACTCAGCTCTGTCCTTGTGCCGCTGATGCGGTCAGCTCCTGAACCCCCCCCCCCCCCCCCCAAAAAAAGCGCCTTAAACCCAAAGTATGGAGCGAGTTGTCCTTTTTTTTTTTTTTTTTTTTTTTTGAGACGAGTTCTGTATCCTCCGGGATGTTGTGGCGCCACACGTAAGGGGGAGGTCGGGGGGCGAGCGGGAGCACGCACAGCACAGAGAAGGCAAACAAGAGAAGAGGCTAAATCAAAATTAAATATAAACATTATATCTATATATATGATATGTCAAAATCCATATTGAGTTTAACAAATATCTTGATATATTTTAAATATCAAGATATCGCACACTCCTAGTTCATATGCGCTGTTCCACCTTGTGATGTCATGATGCAGTAGTTTTCAAGTTAACGCCTCCTTTTACATTTTGTTCAGTAGAGACTGGAAATTCCAGATCTGATATTATATATAAAAAAAAGATTCTAGTTAAGGTGTGTGGAGTTTAAAAACACACATGGAGCACTTCCTGTATTACCACATGACATCACAAGGTGGAACAGAGTGTTTTCTGTTTGAGTGAAGTAAAGAACTCAGTCTAAATCTGCAGGGTTCATGTGTGGAACAAAACACAACTCCAGGTCTGTTTGTGATGAGGAACACTAACATACTGTAGATCAAAAAATATTTTGCATAATATAGGACCGTTAATGCTATACTGTGGAACATTCGAGGCAAAGCAACAGTGGTGATAAAATTAATCCTGTTAACTCAGGGTCAGGGTCCTGTGGGCAGTGAATTCATGTTTTGTTTTTTGTTTTTCTCTGTCTTCTTTCTCTATTCTCTCGCACACCTCCTCTGTTTAATCTCTCTACTATCTTCTCCCCTCCCTATCTCTCTCCTCCTCTCTCTCTCTCTCCCCTCCTTCTCCTCCCTCTCTCCATCTCTTTTTTCCTACCTTTATCTTTCTCATCCACTCTCTCCTCCTCTCTTCCCTTTCTCCTCTCCATCTCTCCTCTCCTCTCTCTCCTTCTGTTCTCTTCCCTCTCTCCTCTCTCTTCTGTCTCCTCCTCTCATCCTTCTGTCCTTTCTCTCTCCTTCTCTCCTCTCCTGTGGCTCTCCTCCTCTCTCCTCTCCTTCTCTTTCTCTCCTCCTCCTCTCCTCCTCCCTCTCCTCCTCTCCTTCGCTCCGTTCACAGTTGGCGTTGGAGGCTCACTTCTGGACCTGGATGAACCATTTTGTGACGTGGGGCTCCATTGCGTTTTACTTCATCTTCTCCCTGTTTTATGGAGGCATCATTTGGTGAGAGCAGTGTCTAGACTATAAAATATTAAAAGTTCACAAAACACAACACAAAATTCAAGCTTTATACCACATTATAGTTATTTTCCTTTCTCATTTCCCCTTTCGAAGTTGTACTTAGAGTGATTTGTGTTTATTTGAGCTTTCTTCTTTTGTATTCAAGATGTCTTTGCTTCATACGCCCACTGTTCTGTACTTCATTTTCTAATTTTAACTCATTAATTGGTGATACATGTCAAATTTAACTCATTTCGGTACAAATGGAAAAAAAAATCTGCTACTCGCTGGTGTGATCTGCAGCTTTCCAACAGTGCGACTCTTTGTTGTGATGACATGTACTGCAATGTCAGCTCTAAATGGGCACCGCAGAAGTTGACAATTATATTTGACATCCCAAAAATGTGAAATTAATCAAATCTTTTTATTTCCATTTCCCAATACAATGTACAAGAATCACCAGTCTGTGTGAAGCTGTCACTGACATCAGCACCTTCACTGGAGCCACCTGTGAAGAGAGACCCATCCACACTCTGTCACAGATGCTGTTTTTAGTTTTACTCACACTCTTCCTGTTTATTTCACACTGTGGCTGCAACAGGCCTGAAAACAATGTGTGTTTTTTTTATATATTTCTTCATTTTTGTATATTTTCATAAACAAAGACATTTCCTAAATATGTAAAAAGTTGTAAAATCCATTAAACTGAAAAGAAACAAATAAAAACATTTATTTAATTACAGCTACATTTAATAAAAATGCTAAGCCTTTGATCTTGATCTTTAAGTAGAACGTACCTGGAGTTGTGTTTTTTGTTTCATTTCCACATGTTTGAGTAATCTTTTATTATGAGTGTCTACATCTCCAAAGCTTAAAATGCACTGTTCCACCTTGTGGTAATTTTCATGTTATCAGATACCTTTTACCTTTAGTTCAGTAGAGTTAGCAGTTCCAGGGCTAAAATTACCCAAACGATTCTAGTGGAGGTATTATCACATGACATCACTAGGTGCACCAGAGTATTTTCTGTTTGAGAGAAGAACTAAATATGCAGGATTTGTGTGTTAAACATGTGTGAATGAAACAAAACACAACTCCAGGTACAGGAAATAACATTATAATATAGGTCAGAAAATAGCTTAGTAGACAGTTTGTAAATGTAATACTTTATAATAGTTCCTCTTGTTTGTCTCTCTCAGGCCGTTCCTGCACACCCAGGACATGTACTTTGTCTTCGTGCAGCTCCTCTCCAGTGGCTCCGCCTGGTTCGCCATCTTCATCATCGTCATCACCTGCCTCTTCCCCGATGTCATCAAGAAGGTCTTCTACAGACACCTGAAGCCCACCAACACCCAGAAGAGCCAGGTACAGCTCACCAAGATAACTGTTTTCGATCAGGTGGTTTAGTCTAGGAGTTTTCATTTTATTTTTTCTCAATGTGTAACTTTTTGGTTTGGTTTAGGGTCTGTCACCTACTTGTTTCTATGGATATGTCATTGCTCTAACTGGAATGTTCCACAGTATGGCATTAAACAGCTCTACCTTACATTTATTCAATCACAGGTGGTTTTATACCTCAAAAATACCTAGAAAAACAGGCATTCCGACTGTGAGCGAGGTCCTTTCCACAGATCTGACCTGTAACTTGGTCTGGTTTGGTCTCCATGAAGATAGAAATGTTTAATGCTATACTGTGAAACATTCCAGACAAAGCAATAACATCTCCTTAGAAAAAAGCATAAGATGGGGAAAAAAAGGTTACACAAAGTTCTGTGTTTCCATATTAAATTAAAAGTGCTCACTTCCTGGGAAAATTTAGTAAATATTCAGAGGCTGGCGGTTGTCTGCTTAAAAACTCTTAGTATGTAGGCTTTTTTAAATAATATTTTCTTTGGAGTGGTTTTCTTTGGTATGAATCTTGATATACTCACCATTCTTAAAGCTCTGTATTTCCAAATGTAGATGTGCCATTATGGCACTGCTGTATATTGTAAAGGTTTAAAAAGCAGATGCATGTGTCAGTTTTATTATATTATATTTTGTCAAAGTTCAAATTTTCGGTATAAGTTTATTTCTTATTCCCAGTAGTTGAGTTGTAAAATGAAACCAGGGGGGATGGTGAAATTTTTCATTTATATGACATATTTCCCAGTGGGGGGTATGGGGGTCCTCCCCCAGAAAATTTTGGATTTCTTAGATGCAATTTCCTGCATTCTAGTCCATTTTAGGGTGACTTGCTAGACATGGCAAATTCTAAATCCCATCTGATTCATAGCTTGGATTCTCAGTTGCATGGCCTCCACAAGACAATACTATTTATCCGGTCGTGGCCATACCTGCCTGTCAAAGCCTGATCCCGTCAGATCTCAGAAGCTAAGCAAGGCAGGGCCTGGTTAGTACTTGGATGGGAGACCGCTGGGAATTCCAGGTGCCGCAGTGGGGCGCCAGTCGCAAAATCTGTTGTTGTGTTCTTAGGCAAGACACAAGACACAAGACACCCACATTGCGTAGTATGAAAGTGGAGTGTGTGTGAGTGTTGGAGGTGGTCAGAGGGGCCAATGGTGCAGATTGGCAGCCTTGCTTCCATCAGTCTGCCCCAGGGCAGCTGTGGCTACAGAAAGTAGCTTACTACCACCAAGTGTGGGGTGAATGAACATTGAACTGTAAAGTGCTTTGGGTGTCATGAAAGGCGCTATATAAATGCTATGAATTATTATTATTAGTATTATCGGAAAGAAACAACCCCCCTGGTGAAAGCAGCACATTCTGAAAGCAACAATATGAGTAATTCCCCGTTAAAGATCTTCTTGTGGAACAGTAAGGAACTCATTCACTCCTGCTGATCTACTGCCAGTTTTTTTCAGGGATGAAAGAGTTCCGCTTTTTAGCGGATCTCCGTTTTTTTTTAGCCGCGTGGTAATTTTTTTTTTTTTTTTCCAAATACGTTGAAATTTTGGGTGTGTATTATATATGTATAATTGTGTTTAGGGTTGCCAACCGTCCGTTGAAAAATGTAATCGTCCCGTATTCAGAAACAAAAGTACATGTCTCGTATTAAACTTCTACATGTGTGCGGGGCCGCGCGAGCTTGTGTGCTCTTCTGGTGCTGCGGACACCGCACGGCCCGAGCTGCGCCGCGAGTGCGCTCTCTCGGCTCGTTATCAGACTTTGATGTCGCAAAATCGGGGTCAGTGTCGTGTTTTGATATCAACTTTCAAATAAAAACCACTACAATTGTTTAAAAATGTGTTTTATTGCTATTTATTAAAGTTTTGCCCCCCGGAATTTTTTTTTCCGGGGGGGGGGCCGTGACTTTCCGCTTTTTTCATGATTGGCCACTTTCATCCCTGTTTTTTAGTGCCTGCAGTAGATCTAGTTCACTTTTTGGCCAAAAGAGTGAGGCGACGTAGACGGGGGAAGCGCTCAGGTGCTCTCGTGCGTCTGAGGAGACGCGGCACACGGACGCTCTTACCTGGGATATTCCTCTCCAACGTCCGGTCACTCAGCAACAAAATGGGCGAGCTGGCGCTGCTGATGAGAAGAAACGGAGACTTTTCTTCCTCCTGCGTCTTGTGCTTCACGGAGACTTGGCTCAATGAACACATCCCGGACTGCTCGCTTAACCTGGCGGGATTCCAGCTGTACCGCGCGGACAGGCAGCGGGCCAACGCAGGAGGAAAGACAATAAAAACCACTACAATTGTTTAAAAATGTGTTTTATTGCTATTTATTAAAGTTTTGCCCCCCGGAATTTTTTTTTCCGGGGGGGGGGGGCCGTGACTTTCCGCTTTTTTCATGATTGGCCACTTTCATCCCTGTTTTTTAGTGCCTGCAGTAGATCTAGTTCACTTTTTGGCCAAAAGAGTGAGGCGACGTAGATGGGGGAAGCGCTCAGGTGCTCTCGTGCGTCTGAGGAGACGCGGCACACGGACGCCCTTACCTGGGATATTCCTCTCCAACGTCCGGTCACTCAGCAACAAAATGGACGAGCTGGCGCTGCTGATGAGAAGAAACAGAGACTTTTCTTCCTCCTGCATCTTGTGCTTCACGGAGACTTTGCTCAATGAACACATGCCGGACTGCTCGCTTAACCTGGCGGGATTCCAGCTGTACCGCGCGGACAGGCAGCGGGCCAACGCAGGAGGAAAGACAAAAGGTGGAGGGGTCTGTTTCTTCATCAACAATGCATGGTGCTTGGACGTAACTGTGATCTCCCAACACTGCTCTCCCGCTCTGGAATATCTTTTGATTAACTATAAACCATTCCACGCTCCACGTGAGTTCGCTTCATTCATCCTGGCTGCTGTTTACATTCCGCCATGTGCGGACGTGCGCGAGGCTCAGCGCGCGCTCGCAGACCAGGTACTGAAGATGGAGCGGACCTTCCCGGACTCTTTATTGATTATCCTGGGAGATTTTAATAAAGGGAATCTGAGCCACGAACTGCCAAAATACAAACAATTTATAAATTGCCCCACGAGAGAGCAGAATACGCTGGATCACTGTTACACAACAGTCAGCGGTGCGTATCGTGCGGTGGCCAGAGCGGCTCTCGGCTTCTCAGACCACGCACTGATTCATCTCATCCCTGCCTACAAACAACGGCTGAAGCTCTCCAAGCCGACAGTGATGACTTCTAAGAAGTGGACCAGTGAGGCTGTGGAGGAGCTTCAGACGTGTTTGGATTTTACTGACTGGAATATGTTTAAATCTGCATCGAACAGCTTGGATGAGTACACAGACACTGTGACGTCATACATTCAGTTCTGCGAGGATAGCATCATTCCGTCATGTACCAGAGTCACTTTCAATAATGACAAACCCTGGTTCACACCCAGACTGAGGCAGCTTAGGAGGGAAGTTGAAGCAGCACACAGATCCGGAGATCGAGAAAGCTTCAGACGCAGCAGGTACTCATTTAGCAGAGAGGTGGAGAAAGCTAAGTCGAGGTACAATACACGTCTGAAGCATCATTTCTCATCAAATGACTCGTTCTGAGTGAATAGTTCTGTCTGGAGAGGGCTTAGGCAAATTACCAACTACAAGCCCCAGTGCCCCCTCCCGCTGTGGACAACAAACGACTGGCAGAAGAGTTGAATGACTTTTATGCCAGGTTTGACTTACACCCCTCTCCCACCCCCCACACCACCATAGACATTCCAATCATGCCCAACCCGGACCCCTCCTCCTCCCCCACTGCTCTCACTGTCTTGGAGCTGTCTGGAGCAGGACGTGGCTAAACTCTTTAGCAAACAGAACCCCCGTAAGGCCCCAGGCCCGGACGGTGTCTCTCCCTCCACCCTGAGACACTGCGCTAAAGAACTGGCTCCTGTGTTCACGGACATCTTCAACACCTCCCTGGAGTCATGCCATGTCCCTGCCTGCTTCAAGCAGTCCACCATCGTCCCCGTCCCCAAGAAGACAAGGATCACTGGACTTAATGACTACAGGCCTGTGGCGCTGACGTCTGTAGTCATGAAGTCATTTGAGCGCCTGGTCTTGACCCACCTCAAGTCCTTCACCTCCCCCCTCCTGGACCCCCTGCAGTTCGCCTACAGATCTAACCGGTCTGTGGACGATGCCATTAACCTGGCTCTCCACTTCATCCTTCAGCATCTGGACTCCCCAGGAACCTACGCCAGGATCCTGTTTGTGGACTTCAGCTCTGCTTTCAACACCATCCTCCCTGCTCTGCTCCAGGACAAGCTTGCTCAGCTAAACGTGCCTGACTCCACCTGCAGGTGGATCACTGACTTCCTGACGGATCGGAGGCAGTGCGTGCGGCTGGGCAAGAATGTCTCGGACTCCCGGACCATCAGTACAGGATCTCCACAGGGCTGTGTACTTTCTCCTCTGCTCTTCTCCCTGTACACAAACTGCTGCACCTCCGGCCACGACTCCGTCAAACTGGTTAAGTTTGCGGACGACACCACCCTCATCGGGCTCATCTCTGACGGCGATGAGGCTGCCTACAGGAGGGAGGTGGACCGGCTGGTGTCCTGGTGCAGCAGCAACAACCTGGACCTCAACCACCAGAAGACAGTGGAGATGATCGTGGACTTCAGGAAAGTCACAGCCCCCCTGCCTCCTCTCTCCCTGACAGACTCCCCCATCACCACAGTGGACTCCTTCCGGTTCCTGGGCACTTACATCACACAGGACCTCAGGTGGGAGCCGACCATCAACTCCCTCATCAAGAAGGCACAGCAGAGGTTGTACTTCCTGCGGCAGCTAAGAAAAGCCAAGCTGCCAGTCCAGATGATGGTACAGTTCTACACGGCCATCATTGAGTCCATCCTCACCTCTTCCATCACTGTGTGGTATGCTGGAGCCACTGTCAGGGACAAACAGAGACTGCAGCGCATTGTGCGCTCTGCCCAGAAGGTGATTGGCTGCAGCCTACCATCTATCCAGGACCTGTACGTCTCCAGGACTCGGGGGCGAGCAGGCTGGATAGCAGCTGACACTTCTCACCCTGGACACGAACAATTTGAGCCACTTCCCTCTGGCAGGAGGCTACGGTCCATCGGGACCAGAACCTCCCGTCACAAGAACAGTTTCTTTCCCTCTGCTGTTGGACTCATGAACAATTCATAACATTTGCATAAAGCTGGACACTTTATATCACTTATATCACTTTATATCACTTTATATCACCAGTCACTTTAATTACGTCATGTTTGCACTACTGTTCTGATGCTGCTCATCTGAACCTTTTTGTTATTTGGATTGTTTGTGTTTTTCTTTTACTATAGCTATATTTTAGGTACTATTATTATTTAGTGTTTTATGTTTGCACCTTATCACCGAGACAAGTTCCTAGTTTTGTGAACTCTGTTCACTTGACAATGGCAATAAAAATCTTTCTGATTCTGATTTGCCTAACATTAAGCTAAGCCCTCCCCCATCACTGACATCACTGTGGTGTTTCAGGGCAGGTCAGAATTAGAAGGTACTTTGTTAAAATGGAAATGCTTTTATAACAAAAAAGTCCATATAATCATTCAATAATTCAATGAACACAGGATGTATGTTATCACACACGTACACACAAACCTTAGTCCTGGTTTAGACCTGGCTTAGTCCTTTTTTAGACCTGGTTTAGTCCTGGTTTAGGCCTGGTTTAGTCCCGGTTTAGACCCGGTTTAGTCTTGGTTTAGTCCTGGTTTAGTCTTGGTTTAGACCCGGTTTAGTCCTAGTTTAGACCCGGTTTAGTCCTGGTTTAGTCCTGGTTTAGTCCCGGTTTAGTCCTGTACACACACGCTGACACAAGTCCCTGCTGTCAACTAATCTGTCCCTTTGATGCAGAAATCTGATAATATGACTCACCCCATAAGAACACGGTCACTCCCGATAGTTTGCGTATCCATGTGTATGTATATCCACGCCCTTTAATAATCCGGAGCTCCGGAGAAACTGACATATCCCGAACGTATCCCGTGTCCCGAGGCAAGAGTTCTTTCTTACAAAGCATTAGCATAGCAAGTTAAGGATTCTTCTTCTCTGGAAATGCAATATGTACATGGTACATATTTTGACATTACAATAACATTCGCAAAACACTCAGAAGAAATGCCGTGTATATTCACGAGGCTTGCTCACAGCTGATTAGCGAACAGGCGCAAACACAACAACGCAAATCGTCGTGATTGGCGGGAGTGCGTATTGGTGAGTAATTATGCTGCAACATGATTGGAAGCTGGAGCGCAGTTCGGCCTATGATTGGCTCTTGGCACTGGCTATTTTTACTTCAAAATGGCGAATTTCGCCAAAAGGTGAGGGATTTTCATGCCTTATTGATAAAACGCCACAAGGGATGGAAGAAGGGATGACCGTTTTAGAAGAGGGATGATTTTGACTATTTTTTCCCCCAGGGGGGATGCCACACCCCATCCCGCCCCCCATCCCCCCTCAACTCGAGTACTGCTTATTCCACTCACATACATGATTATTGACTGGCATGAAGCAAAAAGACAGAGGATCCAAAAATGAATCAAAGTGAATATTTACAGATATCCTTTCAAACCTAACCCGTGTTATCATAAATGCATCCTAAAATTTCTGTGTAACATGAACCTATATGATGTACTGTACAGGGGGTGAGTGGAGTTGATGTCATTGTTATTTTCTGTCATTTTGTAAACCTGAACCTTTTACAGGATGGTCATTGTACACACAGCGCATTACATCATCCTCACACACACTCACGTGCACTCTCTCACATGCACTTTCTCTCACATGCACTCTCTCGTGCACTTTCTCTAGTGTGTGCATTCTCTCATGTGCACTCTTGGGCTCACTCTCACGCTCTCTCTCTCGTGCACGCTCACCTTGGAGCCGTCTCAGTCAGTGTTTCCCAACCAGGGGTACAAGTACCCCTAGGGGTATGCGAGCACATTGCAGGGGGTACTCGGCAGTGTCGCTGCCAGGCGCAGGGGGAGATTTTTTTGAATTTTTTAATTCTAATTTGAGTAAATTTGAGTTAAAGAAAAGAGAGAAAATGCCTGAGAATTAAAATTTCAAATTAAGGAGATGAAATAAAATGATTTTCATTTAATAATCCGTTGTGTCACGTTCTTTTGGAGATTTATCAACACGTATGAGTCAGGGGGTACTCGAGGTATGACAAAAAGGCTCAGGGGGTACACAAGACAAAAAAGGTTGGGAAACACTTGTCTCAGTGACTCAGCCAATATCTTGGGAAGTGTTTATGTCGGAGTCTGCACCTTTCCTTCTTCACTGTGTTTTCTGCTCCGTTGACCTATCCAGACCTGATGAAACCTGTTTGTGTGAAATATTTAGAGGCTAAAATGTAATTTGAACAATATGTAGCCCAAATATCATTTTATAATGCAAGACAAGCCTCACATCGCCACACTGTAGTCATTCATGGCTGTACCTCTTACCACCACCAACAGTCTCTCACACTCCACATTCAAACCAGGAAAGGTGGGTGAAATGCCTTGCCTATTGACAGAACTGAAGTATGGCCTAGTCAGAGCAGAGTTCAAACCACCAACCTTCGAATTTGTGGACTTTGGTAAAAAATACCACTACTAACTGAAAAACTGTTGTCTAATGCTAGCTAGCTTGTGCTTGTAATGGTGTTTGAGAGGATCATGTTCAACAGCACAATATCAGCTCCGCTATTGTAGTTAAGTCAGTTCTATGTCCATGGATAAAGCATATTCAATAATGTATAAATAAACAAGTATCATTTTCCTCACAAGAGCTAGAATCAGGTCTGAACAGGTCTTGTGGGGTCTGTTCGCTAACCCTCCTAATATGTAACCTTTGACCTCTGCCCTCTGCTCTCCTGCTGCTGCCCTGTGTGTGTCTCACGTAGATGTACTCCAACCGTGTGGCCATAGGGGATGACTTCATCGCTCTGCAGCCTCTGTCCAGAGCCAAGAGCCAACTCGGCAAGATTAGGTAGAAAAGACCGGCCGCTGCAGCCCTGTGCTCCCCAAACCACAAACCCAATCCGTAACACAACCCCAGAGCTGTGCTGAGAGGAGTTATCAGTTTAAATCCCATCTGTAGTTTGTTTAAAGGGCCCATATTATGCTATTTTCTGATCCATGGTATAATGTTTTTTCCTCATCACAAACAGACCTGGAGTTGTGTTTTGTTTCATTCACACATGTTTAACACACAAACCCTGCAGATTTAGGCTGAGTTCTTCTTTCAAAACACTCTGTTCCACCTTGTGATGTCATGCAGTAATAAAGGAAGTGCGCCACTGTGTTTTTAAACTCCATACACTCCACACGCTTCACTAGATTTGGATCATTTCAGCCCTGGAATTGCCAGTTTCTACTGAACAAAACAAATGTAGATGTTAACATGAAAACTACTACTTCATGACATTACACAGTGCAACAGAGCATTTTGAGCTTTGGAGATGTAGACAGCCCAGTAATGCAGGACACAAAACACAACTCCAGGTCTGTTGTTGATGATGAAACAACATAACATGTCTTAAATCTCACAAGAGTCAATTTTGCATAATAATGGACCTTTAGAGTAATGCTACATCTGTGTCAACGCAGCAAACTGGGGTGACATAATGTGTAAAGTTCAAATGAGATTTTAAAGGGGTATTCTGCTTCTATTCATACCTTTTCTAATCAAAGTTTAGGTACATTTGGAAATTTAGTTCAGCAGATTTAACAGCAACACCCTAAAAATGTTCAAAAGTTCAAGACTCCATGCACAGCTTCCAGGTGCTGGTAACAGCAGGAACATTCAACAATTCCAAGAAAAAAAGAAGGTTTACCGCACACTTGCTTGACTTTATTGTTTATTAGGCTAGAGCGAACAACGCGTTTTGCCTCTACAGTGTCATGAGGTTCGCTCAGGTCCTAAAATGTTATCAGAGTTATAAAAATTGTATTATCAGTTATGTCCCATCTGGTTCCAACTTTTCTGTTGTTGGGTTAAGTTGATTCATCGTCAATGTCATCTTGGTCCACTGATTTAATTATCTTGGTGCCAGCTTAATATTAGGAGCAGGAATTTATTTTCAGACAAAATATCAAAATAAAAACACCAGGATCCTGTAGAGCCGGTTAATATAAAGTATTATAAGACCAAAATTATGAGGCAGTTACAGAGAGAGGGATGACAATTTTTCAATGTAAAGTCAATTGGAGCCAGAGTCAGTGGAGCCGGAAGGGCATCCATGATCACTTCCTATTTAGAACACGTGGCTGATAGTATAGTAGTAGTATATTATATATACTACTACTATACTACTTTTTTTTTATTTTTTAGATTAATTGAATGAATGCTAAAAGGTTTAATACAATACAAGCGAAGCAATATAATATCTATGGTGACAAACAGAAAAGTTACATAATGTACCTTTAGTAAGAGTAGGAGGGGGTATTTGAACTAGACAGATATAGGTTACACTAAAGTGTTACTTAAAGGTGCACTATGTAACTTCTGAGGTGGAGGGTCCACTACAATAGTCAAGGCAAAACAGTAATATCTCCATGGAGACAATCTGGGGGGCGGACTCTCCACAAGAAAAGTTACACAGTGCACCTAAACACAACTTCAGTTATGTTACATTCAAGGAGCAAGTATTTAGCAAGATTTAAACATTAAAACTAAGCAGATTTTGCATTATACCCTTTTAAAATTCTCTTGAGCGTAAACAGATCTGCCAAACCAGCACTTCTGTTTACACTGGTGCATAATACTGAAGTTTCATAGTACAAACATAAATATTTTGACCAGAGCCCATTTTTTACATCGACAGAACTGACTGGCTGCTGAGTTGCATGTTATTAATGTTGGAGAATACGTTTTGAAAGCCCAGTGTGTGTTTAGTTTAGACGAGTCAGCTTCACTGCAATGAGATAAAAGCACGATAAAAGCACAGTCCATTTGACCTGGTACTTGTTCACACTGCTGTGTTCACACTTGGTCCTGGTTTAGTCCTGGTGTAGACCGAGTTTGGTCCTGATTTAGTCCTGGTTTAGTTCTGATGTAGACTTGGTTTGATTTGATTTAGTCCTGGGGTAGATATGGTTCAGTCCTGGTTCAATCCTGGTTTAGTCCTTATGTAGACTTAGTTTAATCCTAATTTAGGCCTGGTTTGGTGCTGGTTTAGTCCTTATGTAGACTTGGTTTAATCCTGATGTAGGCTTGGATGTACTATAGACTTGATTTTGGTTTTGACTTGATCTAGTGCTGGTTAGGTCCTGGTTTAGTCCTGGTGTAGACTTGCTATACACTTGGTTTAGGCCTAGTTTGGTCCTGGTTTAGTCCTGGTCCTTATATAGATGTTTAATAAGGTAAAATGTTACTTGGTACTACTTTAAAAGGGCATTTTTATTAACATTGTCATATTGAGTATTCAACCTATAGTTCAGACCTTTAGTATCAGAATTGCATTTAAAATCGTAGCACCATGACAACACTAGTGTCGAGTGTGAACACAGTTATATCAGGTTTGGAACTCTGCAGAGAAAGTGAAACCTGAGACACAGCATGGTTCTCTCATTAATGCATGAACACATGAATGAAGCAATGAATGATTTAATACCATCACCTCACTTCTGTTTTACTGCTGCTTCCTGGCCTTTGAACGCACTGTATTATCTATAGTGGGAGAAACTCATCTTTGCTTCACTGCTACACAACACCAAAACAATATGAAACATAGATAGTAGAGATACTAACGGGGCTTTAAATATTAAAGAGTCTATTTCCTCTTTTAAGCCATGAGTCCAATGCATGATTTGTCCATCTGTGATAAAAGATTTCTGGTTGTGAAGAAAATCTTGAGTGTGTAGAATCCCTCAATTGTCCAGGCAGAATCCATGGCAAAAGGAGAAATTCAATTTGACTGGACAAAAATGTATTTGGTCGAATATGTTTCGCATCTCATCCAAGCTGCTTCTTCAGTTCTGGTCAGATGCTGGTGGACACTGCCTTATATCTGCCTGAAGGGAGGAACTAACCACAATGAAATTATTCTGGGACTACCACACCTATTTGGTTACAGTTTTTCTTCAGTTAGGTGGACCTATTAAATTGTGTATTGGGACTGGAGTGTGGGGTCTTGTTAGCAGAACCATTCAGGGCCATAATGGGTGTTTTTACACCTCTGGACCTGACCTGGCTAACCCTATTGTTTTCTTTGTTTGTTTTGATTTAGGCTTGAGGGTAGTTATAAATGGGAGACAAATGATGTCTAAGACTGCCATTTCTGTTCAAGGAAGGATTCTCTTGACAAAAATACCCTCTTTAACTCCTCTCTCAAACCAGTTCTTTTCTCTGGCTCAGATCTTTACCTCATTGTCCTTAAAGGACTGGCCTGTGGCTTTTTCATTATAGGTAGCTCCTTCAGGCATATAGGCAGTGTCCACCAGCACTCTGACCAGAACTGAAGAAGCAGCTTGGATGAGCTTTGAAACATATTCGACCAAATAAGCTGACAAATTGGATTTCTCCTTTTGCCAAGAAAATCTTGAGTCGTGTCTTTAAAATGATGGGTCTTTGGTCTCTGACTGAAACTGAGACAAACATAAATCTTAGAACCATCAAAGACAAGCTGCAACTAAGATCAAACTATCTGATATTTTTGAGTACTGGTGCAGAGTGAGACCTCCTCTCACTGCATCTGCAATCAAACTTTGTAAACACAAGCTCTCCTCAGTAACAACAGAAGAGCTCCACCATGAATGGGACCATCTCTAACATGCAACAATATCTCCAATAAAAATACAGAAAAGAAATGTGCAGTGGACTCCAGGCTACAGTTGGCTTCTCTACAAAGAGACTGAAGATACTATGATAATTACAGTGGAGGAAATAAGTCTGATCCCTCGCTTGATTTTGTAAGTTTCTGTACTGACACAAAGAAATGAACAGTCTATAATTTTAATGATGAATTTATTTGCATTTCATTGCGTAAAATAAGTATTTGAACCTTCTAGCCACTTGGTGGCAAAACCCTTGTTTTACAGCACAGAGGTCAGACGTTTCTTGTAGTTGATGACCAGGTTTGCGCACATATCAGAAGGAATTTTGGTCCACACTTCTTTGCAGATCATCTCTAAATCATTGAGGTTCCATGGCTGTCACTTGGCAATTCAGAGCTTCAGCTCCCTCCGTAGGTTTTCTATAGGGTTAAGGTCTGGAGACTAGCTGGGCCACTCCATGACCTTAATGGGCTTCTTCTTGAGTGTATGTTTTACATGTTTTGGGTCATTGTTGTGTTGGAAGACCCATCTACAACCCATTTTCAGATTCCTTGGTGGAGGGAAGAAGGTTGTCACTCAGGATTTTAATGGTACATGGCTCCATCCATCCTCCTGTTGACACGTTGAAGTTGTCCTGTGCCCTTAGCAGAAAAACACCCCCAAAGCATAACGTTTCCACCTCCATGCTTGACGGTAGGGATGGTGTTCTTGAGGTCATAGGCAGCATTTCTCTTCCTCCAAACACAGCGAGTTGAGTTAATGCCAAAGAGCTCAATTTTGGTCTCACCTTCTCCCAATCACTCTCTAAATCATTCAGGTGTTCACTGGCAAACTTCAGCCAGGCCTGTACATCTGCCTTCTTAAGCAGGGGGACCTGTCGACCACTGCAGGATTTTAATCCATTGCGGCGTAAAGTGTTGTCAATGGTTTTCTTAATGACTGTGGTCCCAGCTGCATTGACTAGCTCCTCCTGTGTAGTTCTAGGCTGATTTCTTACTGTTCTCATGATCACTGAAACCCCACGAGTTGAGGTCTTGTGTGCAGCCCCAGACCAAGGTTAATTAATGGTAATTTTGTATTTCTTAAATTTTCGAACAATTACACCAACAGTTGTCTCCTTAACACCAGCTTCTTGCTTATTTTTGTAGCCCATTCAGGCCTTGTGCAGGTCTACAATCTTGTTCCTGACATCCTTTGACCGCTCTTTGGTCTTTTCCATGTTGGAGAGTTTGGAGCCTGATTGACTGAATGATTCTGTGGACATGGGTCTTTTATACAGGTGAATAGTTAAAACAAGAGTCTAAATCAGGTGACGAGTTGGTTAGGAGTGTCTAACTGGTCTGTGGGGGGCCAAAACTTACTGGTTGGTAGGGGATCAAATACTTATTTCACGCAATGAAATGCAAATCAATTAATATATTATCAACAATGTGATTTTCTGGATTTTCTTTTTGATATTCTATCTCTCAATGTTAAAATAAACCTACCATTAAAATTATAGACTGTTCATTTCTTTGTCAATGGGCAAACCTACAAAATCAGAAAGAGATCAAATACTTTTTTCCTCCAGTGTATATCATGGATAATTATAAATCATTCCTTGACGTTGTGGAGGGGTTTGAGTGCCTGAATGATCCTGGGAGCTATGTTATTGGGGGCTTCATGCCCCTGGTAGGGTCACCCAAGGCAAACAGGTCAGGGGGATGGGTCAGAATACGAGTGGTTCAGAAGCCCTTTATGAAGAGAAATACAGCAAGACCAATTACGTCGCCCAGATTGGGGTTACCGGGGCCACACCCTGGAGCCAAGCCTGGGGAGGGTGCTCGAAGAGAGAGTGTGTGGTGGCCGGGCTTTCCCCCATGAGGCCCTTCAGGCTGGGCACAGCCTGAAGGAGCGATGTGGGGCCGTCCTCCCATGGACCCACCACCTGCAGGAGGATCCATAGGGGGCCGGTGCAGGGAGATTTGGGCGGCAGTCGAAGGCAGGGCCCTCGACGACCGGATCTCCGGAAAACAGTATTGTTAAACAAAGTTTAAATGTGTTTAACAATATTATTTGGGCAATAACTATCGTGGATAATGTATATCCCTGTAAAGTACTTTAAATGGAGATCTTACCTGCTGCCCATTAGACTTCTGGTGAGTGGGGTAGCAGCGAAGTCTCTCCATCTCTGCCTTATTCATGAGGTGAACGGAGAACACAAAACCATTTTTACACACATTTCACTATCACTATCAATACAACACTGGCCATTACAAGTAAGATTAATGTGAGTAGAGTAAGAGGACAGTTGTTGTCTATGTGATGGTGCCTGTTACACAGATGCTTGAGTCGCATGGTTTCCCTTCCCCCATGTTATTAAACCTCCACATCTCCTGATAAACTGTCCACCTGCACTGCATGCTGTTGGTGCTTGAAGCCTGTTACTGTGTGCTGCAGAGTGAGTTTTTAAATTCATCTTAACGCTTCTTTAATTGGTAAACCTAAAAAACGAAGGTTCAGACAACAGGTTACATTTTCTGCCCTTAACTGTTGACTAAAAATCTGATATAATGTAGGCATTTCATATTCACAACATTAGTACAACCTAACAATATCCAATTTAATTGTTCTGGATCTGCCTGATGTAAAATAATGGGAGTGGACATTTTTTAGAACCATCCCAAGTGCTGCATGTATCACTTATGTGTATTATTTGGTACTTTTACAAGGGATGTACCGATCCAATACTGGTATCTGACATTGGTGCTGATACTGAAAAATTTTCTGTGTTGGATATCGGTTTCCAAATGGTCCAACTGATATCCTGATAGGACATATACAGTACATTGATTGTAGAAATTCTCATAGTGTTATTACTTGAGAGATAAATATTAACATATATTAACAAAATATTAACATATATATATATATATATATATATATATATATATATATATATATACACACACACATATATATACACACACATATATATACACACACACACACACACACACACATATATATATATATATATATATATATATATATTAGTAAATCCATAGGATCAGAATTGGTATCAGAACTGAAAAAGCTGGATTGGTGCATTCCTTGCTTTTACTGATTTAAGTTGTACATCAGTGAGCAAAAGAAACTGCAGACCTAACCCAAACCAGAACTTAAAAGGTGCACTATGTTACTTTTCTGATGGAGAATCTCCTGCCTGATTGAGAGATTTATTTGTTTGCCTAAAATGTTACAATGTAGAGCTTTAAACAAGCAGGTGGTAGGCCTTTCACCAGAAAAGTTACAGCGCTCCTTTAATGCTAAATAGCCAGGATAAGAGAACCTTTATTTGTTCCACATTAGAAAAAAATCTGAAAACATAGATTTCCTTAAAGGAAAAGTAACGTTTTTTACAATTTGAGCCTTATTTCGGTAATAAAACAAGTTGTTTTACTTACCCATAGCACTTTGGTGTCATATGGAGCACTTCCAGAGATGTTTTAGATTTGCGTTAGCCTACCGCGACTTCTAGCCATAGCTCGGGGCATATAATATATTCCCCGAGCATGTAATATGCCCCGTGCGGGCTCCAAATAACACAAACTTTAGCACTTTTCAAATCATAGAAGCTCGATGTCTTAGTCTACGATTTCGTTTGAGTCAAAAGTGGCCTGTAATCCGAGATTTATCCATAGTTTACAGCTTTGCGTTTCATGTTTGGGTCCCGGGAGCTGAGAGCACAGTCCGCACATGCGCACTGGTGTCCTCATCTACTCGAAACTATGGCTAAATCTCGGATTACAGGCCACTTTTGACCAAACGAAATCGTAGACTAAGACATCGAGCTTCTATGATTTGAAAAGTGCTAAAGTTTGTGTTATTTGGAGACCACAAACATATG
Source organism: Paratrypauchen microcephalus (assembly GCA_036785185.1). NCBI lineage: Eukaryota > Metazoa > Chordata > Actinopteri > Gobiiformes > Gobiidae > Paratrypauchen > Paratrypauchen microcephalus. Next base: position 2,770,382 of record JAVJIX010000077.1, on the reverse strand, counting down.
CCCCGAGAACTCACATTATGGAGATCGCAAATCTAAAACATCTCCGGAAGTGCTCCATATGACACCAAAGTGCTATGGGTGAGTAAAACAACTTGTTTTATTACAGAAATAAGGCTCAGATTGTAAAAAAAAAACGTTACTTTTCCTTTAAGTGTGCTGTACCTGATTTATATTGTCTTAAAAATGTAACAAACAGAACTAGTTAATTTTAAAGGAGAATTAACATTTTTTACAATCTGGAGCATTTCCGGAGATGTTTTAGATTAGCGATATCCGTTAACATGAGTGCTCGGGGCACAACGTTGCAGTCACCAAAATAACAAACTTTTCAAATCATAGAAGCTCAATGTCTTAGTCTACACTTTCGTTTGAGTCAAAAGTGGCCTCTAATCCGAGATTTAGCCTTCTTTAGCCATAAGAAGACGCTAATAACTTTTCTGTTGCGAGCGACTCATGGCAGAAGATTTGGACTTAAAGGACTTATTTGAGTATGATGGCCGTCCCTATTGTTTTGTGCTTGAGTATACGAATAAGGAGACAGAATGGATACGGAAAGAATGAAGCGGAGACAGTTTTAGAAGCAGCGCAGAGAACAGCAATCGGTTTCGCATTACTTCTCAGAATCGTGGGCTTAATCCGCTGGCCTTCTTTCTTTTCCTTTGCTGGTAAAAAAAATGTCCTGACTGAAGTGGGTACTGCAAACACGATGGTCCAAACGTCTTACAGCTTTGTGTTTCATGTTTGGGTCCCGAGAGCTGAGAGCGAAAACAACTGTGAATGAGCGCATGCGCACTGGCCTCCTCATCTACTCGAAACTATGGCTAAATCTCGGATTAGAGGCCACTTTTGACTCAAACAAAAGTGTAGACTAAGACATTGAGCTTCTATGATTTGAAAAGTGCTAAAGTTTGTATTATTTTGGTGACTGCAACGTCGTGCCCCGAGCACTCAAGTTAACGGATATCGCTAATCTAAAACATCTCCGGAAATGCTCCAAATGACACCAAAGTGTTATAGGTGAGTAAAACAACTTGTTTTATTACCGAAATAAGGCTCAGATTGTCAAAAATGTTAATTCTCCTTTTAAGCAGTTTGCAGTGGTCAAAAGTTCTTCCTCATTTACCTTATGATTTCAGAGCATCTTAATTATTCCCCACGATAAGTTTATAACTGCTTTTCACAACTTTCCCAAACCAGAGCAGTTTTGCTGTCACTGTAAAGCTATGAACTACTAACATGCTAACAGTGCACTTCCTGATTATAGCTTTATACCACTTTTTAATTAGATGCAGACAGCACACAGAGAACTTATTGCGACCTCCATAGCTGCTTATACAATCTGTCCTGGGGCAAGACATATTTTACTCAAATGCATGAAAAAAAAGCTCATACAGGCCCTTTAATATAATAACCTTAAACCGAGATCCGTGTGGTTGTGTTTTCCACAGTACGTGGTCTTCGTGGATGTGGGATTCAAACCTAAAGTGGCATTTAACTTTATTTATTCCTGTCCAGACGTGAGCATGTTTAAGTGCTTCCCCCTAATTCAATTTCAGCTCCTCCTCCCCAGGGCCCCGTGGCTCCGATGGATTCTGCTCCAGGCCTTTCACTTTGCAGACAAATGCATTTTGCTCTCATCTGTTACTTCGTTATTTCACCACACAAGACTAATTGATGCTAATTTTGAGACATTCAGGAATAAAATGTATATCAAAGATTAAGCCATGTTAAACTGTTGTTACCTCCTCAAAAACAGACCTGGAGCTGTGTTTTGTTTCATTCACACATGTTTGAGTAATCCTTTATTATTAGTCCATCTACATCTCCAAAGATCAAAATGCTCTACTCCACCTTGTGATGTCATGAAATGATAGCATTAAAGTTAACAGCTCCTTTTACCTTTAGATCAGTAGAGATGGACAATTCCAGGGTTGAAAGTGTCCAAATGATTCTGGTGAAGAGTATTAACATGCTTAAAGGAAAAGTAACGTTATTTTACAATCTGAGCCTTCTTTCGGTAATAAAACAAGTCGTTTGACTCACCCATATCACGTTCGTGTCATTTGGAGCTGTTTGAAGAAAGTTATGTTGTAGCGTATCCGTTAGCATGAGTATTCGGGGCATTACTTTGCGGTCTCCAAATAACACAAACTTTAGCACTTTTCAAATCATAGAAGCCCGATGTCTTAATGTAAGATTTCGTTTGAAGCAAAAGTGGCCTGTAATCCGAGATTTATCCATAGTTTTCAGCTTTGTGTTTCATGTTTGGGTCCCGGGAGCTGATAGCACAATCCGCGCATGCGCACTGGTGTCCTCATCTACTCGAAACTATGGCTAAATCTCGGATTACAGGCCACTTTTGCTTCAAACGAAATCTTACATTAAGACATCGGGCTTCTATGATTTGAAAAGTGCTAACGTTTGTGTTATTTGGACACCGCAAAGTAATGCCCCGAGCATATGATACGAGCCCCATGTTAACGGATACGGGATCAATAGTAGAACAGAACGGCTCAACATAAGTTCTGCGATACTGCTCCAATTGACAGAAAAATGCTATGGGTGAGTAAAACTACTTGTTTTATTGCCGAAAGAAGGCTCAGATTGTAAAAAAAACTTTAATTTGCCTTTAATTGGTGTCTGCTCTTAGTCCCGCCTCCCTTTGCTTACAATTACAATTTGCTTACACATTACAATATAGGAGCTTGCATTGTACTAATGAAACTAGTTTTGTATATTTATAAAGAATTGTGGGCGGAGCGTTGCACAGAATCGTACTGTTAACCGTAAGGAGGGTTGGAACAGGGCCCAGCAGAGATCGCTAAATTACTCATGCATGGATGACATCTACAACCTCTTCATGCATGTTTTTGATGAGGGAACAATGATATAAAAAGCTCCAGAAGGTCTAGCTGCTTTATACTTATTCTTTGATATACCACAGGAGATGGTGTTCTTAGGGCTGAATTTTTTAGCTCATTTTATGCAGTAGCATTTTCAGTTTGTTTGTTTTTTTTATCTGCTCATGTGTGAAATCTTAAGTCTTGCCACAGTGACCTTTGACCCCAATCAAACGTACAGAACTCAAGCACCATATCATTACCTCACAAAGGCCGTTAAGAGAAGGAAAAACACAGTACAAGAGCGAAATACTATGTCCAGTATACAGTAGTATCCAATGTGGCAGATGTTATTGGCTCAAAATGTTAGTGCTTGTAATTCTAGAGTAATTCTTAAATAAATAAGTTAAAATAATGAATATCACAGCATTTTTGGTCATTTTTTAAATTTGTAGAGCACATTTTGTACATGACATTGGGTTTGATTATGCAATTGGATTTTAATCAATACTGCTGTCAGATCTGCTTGTATTTTTTTAATGGAGAGTTCTACAGCCTTTCCTCTGTCTGTAAAAGCATGTGTTTGGAGCAGATGGAAGACTTTGGAGGAAGAAATTTGGATTGTTTTTGTGTTAAATAGCAGCAATAATTAAAAGACTATTGTTTCAGGGAAGTATTATAGACATCAGAATACAAAACAAGAGCATGTTAAAAATCCATTTAACACTACAGTATAATACAAAAAAACATACTGAAATAAAAATATAAAAAGACCCCGCAAGTTAAAAATTAAACTACACTGATCTGATTATTGACTTAGGCTACGTTCACACTGCAGCCTGAAACGACCCAAATCCGATTTTTTTGCCTCTATGCGACCTGTATCTGATCTTCTAATGACAGTGTGAACGACACAGATCCGATTTTTTCAAATGCGATCCAGGCCACTTGGATATGTGGTCCTAAATCCGATACGTATCCGATCTTTTGGCATGCGACTTCAGTCTGAACGGCCAGGTCGCATTCATCCGACCTGAGTGTGTTTCCTCCAATGAGAGTGGTACAAGTAGGCGTTCACAAATGTGCACAAACGTTCTTCTTGTCATGCGAAAATAGTATATAAACTCGTATCAGTGAAGTGGCGAAGCACGTAGCAATCCCACCCCTCCTGCCTGTGACTCCGCACCCACATGTTCCTTTCTGCAGACGTTGCTGCCACTGCCCCGCAAAACGCTGTGGCCAAAAACCTTGTCCTTCTCCTTCTCCGTCTCCTCCTTAAAACAAATGAGCTGTACATGTTTTGGCTCCGGTACGAAAGCAACTTTAGGCTACTTCCGTAAACATTGAGCGTGTTCGCTGCGTGTGACGTCATCGTGTCCTCCAAGGCGCATGCGGGACACTTTTGGGGAGTTTAGCGTTCACACTGGAGATCACATACAATTCGCATTTAACTGGAAATGTGAACGGCCTCGCAAAAAAATCGGATTTCACAAAAAAATCGGAATTGAGCATTAAGCCCTGCAGTGTGAACGTAGCCTTAGACTTAGATTTAGACGAACTTTATTGATCAACAAGGGAACTTATTTGGACACAGTAGCTCACACATCACAATATATTACAATAACAAATAATAAAAAAATATAATGGTAATAATACATTCTAAATAGCAAGAGATGGGTGTCAAAATATATATAATATGTACAAGTCAAAATAAAATGGAAAAAAATATTTAAAAAAATCTCACATAAGGGTGAGTTGTTGTACAGTTGTAGGGAATATTATCTGCTAATAAAGCACAGTAGTAGATTTTGGGGTCTCTGTAGGAGGACTTTGATGGACCACCTCTCTCACAGTGCAGTCTGTCTGTGGCATGGACATATGTTTTGTATGCGTTTCTCCTGCACAATGGAGTCTCTGCCTGTGACTGCTTGTGTACTAACCAACTGAGTGACCGGCTTGTTAATGATCTAAGCTGTAATTTTTGTCATTTTGTGTTTTTCATCGACAAAATGACTTGAATCTCGCTCAAGAAATACAGGGTCCCCACATCTCTCAAGTTGCAATAAAACGTATAAATTTTCTGGATATTTGCAATACTATTTATCAACGTTCTACCAAATTTGACCTTATTTCTCCCTGTTAATTTAGTTTCATTATTATTTTGCTCCAGCACCAAAGTATAGATGTACAGTATGTAGGTGCATTATGTAACTTTTCTGGCAGTAGTCGTTTCAATTAATATAAGTTGAGGAAAATTATCAAAATTGGCTCACAGAGATATTGGAAGACATTATCAGCAAAAAACCCATATCAGTCAATGTTAAATGGCCATTGAGTCAAGCAGGTGGCAGACACTCCTCTAGAAAAGTTACATACTACACGTTTTTGGATCTTTCCCCCCTTTTTTACTCCAGGAAATGATCCTATTTCAGATCAGTACTTTTAAATCCTTGTAAGTGTGTGTGTGTGGGGACCCTGTGTTGACGCTGCCTGTTGTTGTGTGCACTGTGTAATGTCAGTGATGGCATCTTGTCTCCTCAGATGGAGCAGAGTGAAGGTTCAGTCGGCTCAGAGTCTGACCCTGTTAAAGCCCAGCGGAGCCCAGGGGAGGGGCATCTGCTAGCTCCTCCCCCTCCTGCCCCGCCCCCCCTTCCAGGCCCAGACACATGCCCCCATAGGTACCATCCACTACCCCCATTGTGTAATTACCCTAACCCAAACTTATTTAAAGCTCCTATATTACACAAACTTTACTCTTGTTAGCTTTAAGCCATGTTATAATGATGTTCCCTCTTCAAAAACAGACCTGTTTTAATCATATGTTTGAATAATCCTTCATTATTAGTCTGTCTACATCTCCAAAGTTGAAAATACTCTGTTCCACCTTGTGATGTCATGAAGCGTTAGCTACCTTTTAACCATTTGTTCAGTAGAGAATGGCAGTTCCAGGGCTGAAATCATCCAAATTATTATAGTGAAGGTATATGGAGGTTAAAGATCCCATGACATGGTACTTCTTGATGCTTTTATATGGCGACTTAATGGTCGCATTGCGTAGAGCTCGCGGTCCAAATTCTCTGGGCATGATTTCCAGAGATGGTGGGTAAACATCCAGACGGGGGGTGGAACTGCATTTGCATTTTTCCTTGAGTGTGACATCAGAAAGTTCCCTTATTCAGAATCGTCCGTTTGGGCTGTCTTTTTTTCAAACGCGGAAAAGGATCGCAGTTGCTTAGGATACACATTTCGCAACTTTTAGCCATGGGGGGGGGCTAAACAGGGTACGGGAGCTCACATTAATGTTCAAAAACCTCAGAAAGTGAAAATTTCATGCCATGGGACCTTTAAGTGGAGCAGTTCCTGTATTACCACATGACATCACAAGGTGGAACAATGTGTTTTCAGTTTGAGAGAAGAACTCGGCCTAAATCTGCAGGGGTTTGTGTGTAAACATATGTGAATAAAAGAAAACACAACTCCAAGGGGGTATTCCATTAATGCCGCTAAGCGCAAAGCCCGGCTAACTTCGATAAGCTGTGCTTGTTTTAGCGAGAGTTCGATTCCATGACTCTTGCTAACATTAATCTCCACTGAGTTACGGGGGCAAAATAGTCCTCTGAGCTAGGCTGGTCCCGGGCAGGCTAACTATCAGGCCTAATCAAGCGGTGTTGCAAAGAATATGTACCTGCAGTAAACAGTGTCAAACAAACAGTTCCGCACACTTCCCGCTTGACTGTCTGTGTTCTCCGAAAACAAGGGGGACAATATCAGCAACAAAAATATTTACCTTACGTTCTTGGTCAGTTTTGGTGAATTTCAAGTCATTTAAAATATTCTTTTGTTACGTTAAGAATTCCATAGTATTTATGGAGAAGGCCTTTGTCCGAGTGATTAAGTGCTGCGTCTGTCACATGGGAGTCCCAGGTTCGATTCTCATTACAGACAGTATTCATGCTCAAATCAATTATTTGTTATATTTTCACCAACTTACATTTGCCACACATTACACAAATGTGAATGAATGCCATTTAACATACAATTATTCATATCATCATTGAACTTATATCAGCTGAGCTTAACGTCACTTTATATTTTATGTGACATCTCTTTCAAAGAATACAGTTACTTTTAAAACAAAATGTAGCCAAATAACAGGCACACTCCATGATGCAACATTTCAATGATTCAACAAATTTGCTTCAGAGATGCTGTGCAAACCTCTCCATCAATAGGCATAAAACAAAAGACATTAAGTATGACATTCTGGTGTGAGGCCACTGCTGGAGGACTGCTGAGGAGGGTTCAAGTGTACGCCATCTTCAGTAACTAGAACACCCAAGCATACTATTAAAAAATACCAATGCTTTGATCACCGCTGAGGCAAGCAGTAGCCTAGAGAATACCTTGAATATACTCCTTATGAGAACTTGCAGGAAGGATCTTTGATGTGGTCCCTCCTTCAGTTACCTCCACCAGTGGATGACCCCGGTTTAGGGCCAGTGCCAGCTCCTCTGCAGGTGAAAGATTTTGAGGGGGGCTCCCACCTCCTGTGGATTGGTAGCTACTATTTGTTTTAAAATAAATTAAGGTACCATTTCAACAGTACTAATTTCACTGAATAATAATATTAATATTAGCCTACTTACCACCAAAATGTCTTACCTGCAAAACAGTCATCTTTCCATTATTAACACCACTCCTGCTCAAAGCTAACATACATATGAACATATGAACACAGACAGTGGCTCCCTCTTTTCTGCATCACTTGAGGAAAAACAAAAACTAAAATACAACAGTCCATCTTTCCCACAATCAGGGAATAATTTAGCTCAACACAATTTAACATATTAGTTGGGCAAATACTTTTACACAGTAAAAAGAAATTACACCTGACAAGACTGCTCTACAAATAAACATTTTATGACATCAACTACTCTCCTTGAGTATCGAACTCGGGTCTCCAACATGACATACCGTAGCGAGTCCTCTCCCCCACCAATGTATCTTGATACTGATGGTGAAAACATACTTAAAAAAAAAACAACTCAACATCCAGCACTGTTCTAGAACTTCACTTATGCATGTAAGCTGTCAGTGATCTTCTGCCACGCCATGTCTCTCGCCTTGGTTATTGCAAGTGCGTTGCAGAGTTCCAAAAGCAACTTCTGTTCTGATGCGCTGAAATAGTCTGCCCGAATCTTCGACATGATCACGTTTTCGACAGTTGCTTGTTCTGGGCTTCTTCCGTCCCCCGTGCGCGCGCCTAGCGCAAGACTGGATAGGCCTGGCTGAAGTTTTCTCCGCTGAGGGGCAGCTAAACTGTTAATGGAACATCTTCAGGCTTAAGTGTAAGGTGACGCTTCTTCAAGCGAGGCTTAATCATTGATGGAATGCCCCCCAGGTGTATTTGTGATGAGGAAACATTATAACATAGATATGAAAACAGTGTAATATTGGCCTTAGAGTTGCCTGTATGTTCAATTTGATGCTATGTTGAAATAATTTTGTATGATTATTGATACTTTGCAGCTAATGTCATCAACATTCCCTGGGGGTGTGATGCTAACTGGAGCTTCTGCTCTGTCTGATATCCTGTAACTCAAATTGGACTTTAATCTGAGCTTTTATTTTTACACAATCTGACCATAAAGAACTGATTTAACTGGAAGTACAACAGGAGAGCGGTTTTTGCTGCTGTTAGTCTCTCACACATAAAATTACAGTCACAGTACAGTAAATTGGCTGTGCTCAAAGACTGCTATGAGTGGGTGAAATCACTATATATTTTTTTCAAATATTTATTTTTGAAACATTGAGGAAAAATACAAGTTACATTGACATTCCCTTTGCCTAGATTCTCCATTATCAACATTTCTATATTTTATTTATATATATATATATATATACACTCAACAAAAATATAAGCGCAACACTTTTGTTTTTGCTCCCATTTTTCCTGAGATGGACCCAAAGATCCAAAATTCACTCCAGATACACAACACTACCATTTCTCTCAAACATTGTTCACAAATCTGTCCAAATGTGTGACAGCGAGCACCTCTGCCCCGCCGAGACAATCCACCCCACCTCACAGGTGCGCCACATCAAGATGCTGATCTGACATCATGATTAGTGCACAGGTGTGCCTTAGACTGCCCTGAAATGTGCATTTTTTTTTTTTTTTTGTTGCTTTATTGGGGGTCTGGGGACTCAGAACCAGTCAGTATCTGGTGCCTCATGCAGTGCAACACATCTTCTTCGCATAGAGTTTATCAGATTGTCAATTGTGGCCTGTGGAATGTTGGTCCACTCCTCTTCAAAGGCTGTTATGGACGAAGAACACAGGTGCATTTTATTGATGGCATTTTGAATGCACAGAGATACCGTGATGAGATCCTGAGGCCCATTGTTGTGCCATACATCCATGAACATCACCTCATGTGATGATGCACGGCCCCCCATGTTGCAAGGATCTGTACACAATTCTTGGAAGCTGAGAATGTCCCAGTTCTTGCATGGCCAGCATACTCACCGGACATGTCACCCATTGAGCATGTTTGAGGATGTGCTTGACCGGCGTATACGACAGCGTGTACCAGCTCCCACTAATATCCAGCAACTTCGCACAGCCATTGAAGAGGAGTGGACCAACATTCCACAGGCCACAATTGACAATCTGATAAACTCTATGCAAAGAAGATGTGTTGCACTGCATGAGGCAAATGGTGGTCACACCAGATACTGACTGGTTCTGAGTCCCCAGACCCCCAATAAAGCAAAAAAAATGCACATTTCGGGGTGGCCTTTTTTTGTGGGCAGTCTGGGGCACACCTGTGCACTGGTCATGATGTCGGATCGGCATCTTGATGTGGTACACCTGTGAGGTGAGGTGGATTGTCTCGGCGGGGCAGAGGTGCTCGCTGTCACACATTTGGACAGATTTGTGAACAATGTTTGAGAGAAATGGTAGTGTTGTGTATCTGGAGTGAATTTTGGCTCTTTGGGTCCATCTCAGGAAAAATGGGAGCAAAAACAAAAGTGTTGCATTTATATTTTTTGTTGAGTATATATATATATATATATATATATTTATATATTATTTATATTTATATATATTTAATCTATATTTTCCAAACAAACATGAACAGAACAAGGGATGCATTATTGGCTTAAAAGAAAAAGAAAAACTAAGGGGGGTTCAAGTAAAATTGGCTTTCACAACTGCACAGCCGAGAAATACAGAGTTAAACTTATTGTTAACAAATATTAAAAATTAATTCAAAAATAGTTTCAGAAGTCATTGACATTTAACACTTCCATTTGTTGGGTTTGGTTAAGGTAAAGTGTCCATTGTGACCATATCTTTGAATATTCACTCATCATGTGAGTTATTGTTTGTTTTTATTTTTATGGCATGACAATTACAGGTAACATTTATAGCTGCTCTATATCAAACGGCGCTGTAAAAGTGACATGAAATTTACCAGAGAAGATGGAGAACTCTGTGTAATCAATATTTCATCAGACTTTGGCCTTGGGCGGTTGGTATAAAGTTGGCCTATTTATTATTTTTTTGTTAGTGCTGATATGACTGTGGCTACAGCCATCCCTAAAAGACCTGACACATGTTAAGAGATGTTTTTTGTGTATGTATTTCTGTCCAATGTAAACACTCCATCAGCGTGTGTAATTATGGTGTCATCTGATTTCACTGGTCGTGTAAATGTACCCATAGCGTTACCCCAGACCGCACACTGCACACGCTGCAGCTCCGATGGACAGTGTGTTCAGAATAATTCAAACTAGCGAGAGGATCTTAAATCGCACACAATGGTACCACCCCCATGAACATGTGGCGTGAACACGTGGCCTGGTGCAGCTCCAAAGCTGTGATCACAACTTTGCTCTGAGCTCACCCCAGAACAAAACCACTGTGATACTGCAGTACGGCACTGAGAGGTGTGAGAGTAAAAACTTGATTTACAGAGTGAGTTTAAAAATAAACCACATGATCTGTCTCTCTTATTGACTGATGTGATCAGTTTGATGTCATCATGGTAATTGATTCACTTTCATAACTATGTATTATAGGATCAACTTTATTCAGTCAAACTTTGTTTTTCAATTTTGTTCATTGTTATTTTATGCTATCTATATTCATAATACATTAAGTAAATCGTGACTTGCCTACATTGCTAAATGATACTGCTAGTTTCTATTTAAAATTAACCTCTTTCATTCTAGATACAGGGCAGTGGATCAGTATTGTAAAAATGCCATGGTGTGATTTGGCCTTGGCCTGGTTGAGCTGAGGCCAGAGACAGATCCTGAGTCATCCATCTTAAAATGACAGTCTCATAACACTAAGAGCCCTATCAGGATGCGGCGCTGAAATACATCAGATACACACACATAAAACGATAACTATTAGGACTATTAGTGCCCTCGTAAACAAACCAAACTAATGATGAAATGCTCATTTAAAAAATACAGTATGCACAAAAGTAAAAACTATGCTTTGGAACATTCTCAAAGGCCAAATAAGGGTCAGGTTTGTGGAGATGCAAGCCCACTCACACTAAGGACAGATGTTTCAAGTGCAATAAACAGCAAAAAAAAAAAAAGCTTTTATTTTATAGTTATTTTTGTCTAAAAATTTACAAACTGTGGCTTTAGTCTTTTTTGGCTCCTGCTTGTTTCCATAGAGACCCAAACCCAGAATGTTCTGCAGTATACATAATCAAGAAAATCAAATGAAAATATAATGACCCTTATTCTCTTCTGCTCAAAGCTCCTGAATGCAGATACAGGATGTAAACAGAGCGTTCAGTGTGTATGGGCCGTCTCCTCTCTCCCAGTGTCCTTTGGGTGCTGACTCTGCTCTGTCATGCGATCCTCTGTGTTCCAGACTGCCCCTTCAGCTTCGTGAACACTGGGCTAAACAATAGCCGCAGTCGAGAAGACCACTATAACATTTTGGTCAGGGTTTAACTGGGTTTATTGCATTGTATGTATGCACATACCTGGAAATGGAACTTTGCAATGAACTGATAAAAGGAGAAGTTCAATTTGTTTGCAATGAACTGTTTTTAAGAGCTACTTTCAAATACTAATGCAAAATATTGTACACATGTTTTTACTCAACCATTGTGGAGTATAAATGAACACACATTCCTTAGAATAAAATTGAAGCTGTCATTTTTAATCAGTTTAATTACTTTTATTGGTTTATAAACTAGGGAAGCATTGATCAACATTTTTCTATTCTAATACCCAATATCAGCTGATACTTGAGAGACTGGAAATATAATTTATTTCCTTGACACACAAATGGCATAAGGCAAAAAATATCCAAATGTGTTTCGAAACTACAAAACGGCTGATTAAAAATAGAAGTTAAATAGCATGAGACGTTTTAGGCCAACATTGGCTAATTTGGCATTGATATCTGATACCAATATCATATCAGTGCAACCGTATAAGTATGCAAAGTGCAACACATTCCAATCCAGTTATAAACTATGTAGACCACCATAGTCTCCTCTATTATTATCTATGTGAAACACTGACATGTCACCAAGCCTCTCACAGTAATCAGTTTTTTGTTTTTTTTTCACTCAAACTCTGCTCCCTCCTCACTCCCCCCTGCCCTTTTCACCCCCTCTTCCCTCTCCAGTCTCTATCAGCCTCCCAGGCGCCGTCCCTCAGCTGTATGGAGTCCCTGTGCTGCTACCAACATGGGCAGAGCGGCTGTACCCGCCTGGTCCGCCTCCTGGAACAAGTGACAGGCCAGTGCCAGAACAGCGCCCCCCACTGTCCGACTGTGGGACGACACAACAGGTGGGACTGTCCCGAACCCCGACAGAAGCGATGACCCCGTGACCTCTGACCCCTGGCGCGCTGGTTTTGGGGTTTATAAGGAAAGCGGGGGGCATTGATTTGAATGTAGAAGGAAAAGAAACTACACACCCTTTAAGCTTGTTCTTTGTAGCATGCTACCAGTGCATACCAAAAGGAGCGTGGATGAGTTGTGTGAACTGTCTCCAGTCAGTCCACATGAAAGGTTCAGGCTACAGGAGATCAGAGTTAATTTGTGATGTTTTAAAGACCTAATCTGTAACTTTTCTAATAAGTAACTATTCGCCCTCTAACCAAACACTGCCTGGTTCAAATCTTACACTTCACCCACATGGCAAACTCCAGTAAGGACATGAAAATCTACTGTGTAACTTTTTGCTGAGTTCTTCTCTCAAACAGAAAATGCTCTTTTCGTCCTTGTGATGTCATTAAGTCGTAATACAGGAAGTGCTCCACTGTGTTTTTAAACTCAGCTTTGGCCCTGGAATTGTCAATCTTTACCGAACAAAAGGTAAAATGTAGCCGTTAACCTGAAAACTACTGCTTCATGATATCACAAGGTGGAACAGAGCATTTTGAGCTTTGGAAATCTAGACAAATAATAAAGGATTACTCAAACATGTGTGAATGAAACAAAACACAACTCCAGGTGTGTTTTTGAAGTAACAAAATTGGAACATGTCTTAAAGCTCTTAAGAGTCCAATATGCATAATACAGGACCTTTTAAAAACACTATATACATGATTGAACGTGTCTCCTGTAACCTCAGTCTTTCATATGGATTAATGAAAGGGTTAGTTCCTCCTTTACTTTTTGTCCTCCGTCTCTCTCTCTTTGTACATCTTTACTCTCCAACTTTCCTTTACCTGTCCCTTTATCTGTAAACGTGTGTCTCCAAAGAGTAGTGGATCAGAGGCTCTGGTCTGTAATGCACTTTAAACATGTCTGAATGCAAACTGTGTTATACGTCTGCTGCTTCTTATGGTCTTGTATTGGACTCGTGTGAGAGAGGGAGAGCTGCAGTGAGTCATGAGAGTACGATATGGATTTAAACGGAAGACTGATCTGTGTGAGTTGGCAGAAAACCATTGTGTTATGAGCATCCCATAATTTCAATCTTTTATACAGCTCTTGAGCTAAAAGTGGACCGAAATTTACAATGTAGAAATCACCTCGTCATTTTCCATAGATGTAAATATTAGTTTGAAAGGGACCTATTACCAAAGTCTAATTATTATTAGGGGCCAAGCACTGTAGGTGCTAGGCACCCTATAGTGTTTGTACTGGGTAGTTTTGTGCGACGTTGCCTAGCAACCCTTTGATCTTTCCTTTGATGTGTCTGGTCTCCTGATTCTTATTATTCTATATTCTTTTTTCAATGGGAGTCTATGGCAACCCCTAGAACCGTCTGGTAAAAAGTTGTGAAATTTTGCATGCACATTCCAGCCAGTCTCCTCATTACCCACAGCGATTTATAGGCCCCCAGCCCCAACCGTCTAGTGGCACCAGCAGGTCAAAGTTGCAGGAATTTGTCAATTACCTAGCAACGCACCTAGCAACCTTTGATTTGTCTTTGATGTGTCTGTTCTGACAGGGTCTAACCCTGTCAGAACAGACCCTGTCAGACTCTGTTAGACCCTGTCAGACCCTGTCAGACTCTGTCAGACCCTGTCAGACCCTGTTAGACCCTGTCAGACCCTGTCAGACCCTGTTAGACCCTGTTAGACCCTGTTAGACCCTGTCAGACCCTGTTAAACCCTGTCAGACTCTGTTAGCCCCTGTCAGACCCTGCATGAGGCCTACATGAACCTTCGGTGCTTGGCCCCACATTGCTGCTTGCAGCTATATTTATTATTATTATTATTATTATTATTATTTTGATAAATGGCAAAAGCATTTAATTACATTTTGTTATACACTGCAAAAATACAATTTCAAATAATGAGTTAATAAGAGCTTGAATCAAGGAGTAATCTTGATTTTGACTGTCATAAAGGTTCACTGTGTAACTTTTTGCGGGGAGGGTCAGTCACCTGCTTGTATCCGTGGAGAAGTTATTGCAAGCATAAAATATTTCTCACATCAAGATAACTTCTACTTGATTTAACTTTCTTGTTTATATTTTCTGGTTTCCTCAAATATATTGAGGCAATGATGTAAATACATGTGAAATTTACACCATTATGTTGACTTGCATGGCATAATATAGGTATATATATATTTTGTAGACTGTGCAGCCCTTTTCAATAATCATGGATTGCCATGATTATTTTGCCATTTTGAGGACTTGACAATTCAAAGAGAAAGAACATATTGTTTTATCAATTGCTATGGCAACGTTCCCAATTTTTTTATTTTATTTTTTGTCCAAACCTGTGAATAGATAATATTGACACAAGACCTTAAAGCTGCACTATGTACCTTTTCTCCATGGAGATGTTTCACCTGTATTGTTACACAGCATGGCTTTAAGCTGATCTATGCTGCATATATCTTTAGAATCACAGGTGTTCTATTGCAAAAAAGAAAACATGCATTATTACTATGAGGGGAGTTTGCCTCTTCACAGATCTGATCCATAACTTCACCTGGGGCCTTGAGATAACACTGTCAGACATTACAGGGGAAACAATAACGATAACATCACCACGGAGCCAAGCAGACACAAGAAAAGTTACATAGCGCACCTTTAAATCTCCCAGCAACCAAAAGAGACTCCACAGAACAGGCCTTATGTAAAGTGCCACTGTTGATGGGGCTGGCGTCGCAGTCCTTGGTTTGTGTCTGTTACCTGGACCCTGGTGCTTTCAGGGTCATCGATTCATTGACCTGAATGCTGCTTTCTGCTGACCCATCATCCCCTCCTCTTCATCCTCCACTCTTCCTCCTCTCTGTCTTTCTCCCTCCTACCATCGTCTTGGGACCCAAGCCTCTCTATAATTATAATAAAGATGTAGCATTATATTTGAACTGAAGTGGTGACTGTGGGTGCGCGTGTTTGTGTGCGTGTTGTGTAAATTAAAATCTGTATTGTTACATTTCAGACGACATGCTATAGGTAAAAAATAATCAATACCTTTGGATTTTTGTGGTAAAGTACAATGAAATAAGCTGGTTCCTCCTTGCCCCCATCTGAGAGTATGGCATCATCTCATTCTAGAGTCTAAAACAAAAAACACAGGTCTCCATGATGTAAATCCTTTATAATTACACCAGCTGCATGATTTTAAGTTCAGATATGGGTTAATATAGGTAAAGGTTTGGGTTTAGTTTAAGAATAGGCAAGTAGTGACGATGGGTAACGTTTGGAAGGATCAGTCTCCAAGAAATGAATGCCAGTCAATGTAATGTCCCCGAGAAAGCATGGAAATCCAATATGTGTATGCATGTGTGTTTGTGGAAGTGTGTGTGTTTGTGAGGAAGAATAGCAATGCACTGTTATTGAGCCTTCACTGTCCCCTCGGCTTCTCTGTACAAATCTGTGATGTTATACTGCCCCTGGTGGTCCATTTCAATAGGACCGATTCTTAACATGGGTCTCGTCTTTCTCCTGTTTGAATTTGAACATGATTTTAAAGTGTAGTTTTTGCCACAGATGTCACCAAAACAGCCAAATTATACAAATCTAGTCTGACCGTCCTCCCTGTGTAACATGGGGATTTCATTGATTTGTTTCCTCCTCACAAGAATCCGCTTCTGTTGCTGAATTTGTCAATATTACATTTCCATATTGATTTTTTTCGCTGTTTTTGAGCATATTCTGCAAAGAGAGCCCATTCACAACTGCTATTTTTAAGATTAAACCTAAACCACTAAAAATTACCTGCATCTTTTGATAGTTTAAAGCCCCAGTGTATAACTTAACCTTCTTGTCTCCATGAAGATCTTTGCCTGAAATGTCCCAGATAGATTCTGCCACAAGACATCTCAAAGTTAGCTACTCAGTCCAGTCCACATTTTTATTAAAGACAATAGAATAGAACATTTAACGAAATGCAATAAACATTAAAAAAAAAAAAAAACATAAAACAGTACTCCCCCCCCCCCCCCACACACACACACACACAAATTTAATTAAATAAATTAATTTAAAAACAAAAGTAATGTAGTAGTGCAGCTTAACCATACTGCTAGGCCTCCTTATATCCACACCTCAGCCAATTTCCTTTTCTCTTTTTATTTTACCCCACCTCTTTCTTTTCCTTCTTAATAATAATAATAATAATAATGATGATGATGGTGATGATGATTATTATTACCATCACTACCATTTTCATCTTTTTTTTTTTTTTTTTTTTTTTATTAATTCTTCTATAATTACATTTACTGTCATGTAAATTTTAATAAAAACAAGTTGTAAATAAGACCGCTCCCAAGGTGAAGAAAACAATAAATTTGGCCCACTTCAAAGACAATAGCTTTCTACATAAAAAGTACTAAGACCATTTGCCAGCTTGAGGCTACAATTTAAAACAATATATTATATCTTGTTGTGAATTTGGAAAAAGTCCTAAAAAATATTGCAAAGCAGGAAGATGTAACCTTTTTTATTTTTCTTCTTACATTTCATCTTACATTTATTATTGAGTTCATATGTAACTAAGAAAAGATTTAGTGAAGACATACAAATAAGTTCAATGCCCAACAGGGACATAGTTCTTTGTCCATAAAAAGATTAAAGTTCTTGTTCATAAGGGGTTAAAGTTCATTGTCCAAAAGGGGCTGGGGTTAACTGATGTGTAACAGTCAGTTCAGAGAGAGCATTATGTTTAATAATAGTTTTTATAGACGATGAATACAATAGTTTTGCCAATAATGTTCAGTCATGTTTTTTTTTAATGCTGCTAGAACAGTGGCTCTTGAACTTTTCACACCAAGTACCTCCAAAAGAGAAAGAAAGAAAAGATTTGGCTTTCCAAGTACCACCAGATCTCAATCAGGTCTAAAACAGGACTATACCAGGTCTACAAGTGGACTTCATCACTTACACTGTAGTTTTAAGCAAGAAATTATCCAAAGGTGAACAAGAAAGTGGTTATAATTAAGTCTAAATTAAGCAAGCCCACAAAAAACTGAAAAGCTCTCTCAAGTACCACCTGAAGGCGCTCACGTACCACAGTTTGAAAAACACAGTACTAGAACATTATATCTGACCCACTTTGATAACAACAGCTTTCTAAAGATGCTAACTTGGGCTACTCTTGTATTAGTAACATTCAAACTGGATAAAAACTTGTCACTCTAAAGTCCTATTGGGATCACCAGCTGCAGTATTTTCGTCAATAATCTAAAATACATTTCCTTTATCTTTCCTGGGAGTTTGCAAATTGTCCGAGTATCTTTTTGTCCACTCTCCCCTAAATGCACTATTCAAACGTCTTCCTTTTGATTGATTGTGACGCTCACGTTGGCTCAGAGAAACAATTGAATTCCTTCTTTTTGCTGTTCCATCACTTTGTCTGTCCAGCAGCAAAGTGCACTGTCTACTATAAAAATACACTGAATTGAAAGTGCATGTGACAGGCTGGCTTTTCTTATTCTGACACAGTTTGGTGGGGTAGTACCTGTGGTCAATGTTTATCATAGTTTTATATTAGGCCTAGTTGTAGTGGCAAGGAAGTAGAAGTGAGTTTTACAAGAGAATACTTTGCTCTTTGTCTCTTCTACGTTCTGTTAGAATCCAAAAGAGTGGAATTAGACCCTAGTGTGAAAAACCTCTCAAACTTCAGACATCTCTTCTTGAAAATTCTCATAACATTCAGACCAAAATATTTAACTTCTTTTACCTGAGATAAATATTTTGATGCTTCCATTGTCCATTCTGAGAAAATCCACTCCGTTTCTCAGTCCTTTATGTAGATTTTTTCTCCTTTTTTAGCCATGTTTGTTTTTGACGAGAACAGAGCATGCGTCTTTCTGATTGGGAGACAGGACACAGCTCCATATCCACTCGTCTTTGTTAAGTTTGGTCAAAGTGTGCAGTTCTGGCTGGACACTTAACCTATGTCATCAGCACTAAAAATTCCATTCAAAACGCAGAGCTTAAACCTTAATTTAACAGAATAAAGAAGTTGTCATTTATTTAGTCTGATTATATTATCTATTGTGCAATTTAAACAAGTTCTGGCTCTTGTTTACATTATGGTTGCTAGGTAACAGCTATGGAATTACCTCTGCCAGGAAGTAAAAATGATAAACTTCACCAAAATTGTACAACAAGATGAAAACCAGATTTTTAGCAAGAGATCATTAAATTAACTGTGTGTTTCTAGTCTAACCTGTCATACGCACTTTTAATGCTCCAGCCGTCCTTTGAATCTGCTTCTCTGAAAATGTGAGTCCACGTTTTGGCCTTAATGCTAGGAAACTGCCATATAAGAAACACTTGTACTTGCTCAATTCTATATTCTGCATTCCCAATATGTGACGATCTATATTTAAACTATGTATGACTTCTATAACCAGTATTACACACAAATATTTATTTATATCGTATTGGAGCCAAATTGTAGTCAGCTGCTTTGTGGGCCTGGACCAAGCCACAGCTAAGTTAACATATAGCTGCGGTGAAGGAGCGGCAACGTGCATGGATGAAAATATGTTTGAAATGCATAATATCATAACGAATCGTATATGTATCAATGGAAACTGCTTTTAAATCTTTGCAGTTATTAGGAAATTAGTGGCAAGTACAATGTGACTACTTGTGCCCATACCTCCTGTTCAGACCTGGCATTAAAAATCAGTTTTAATCTATGCTTACACTGTGTTAAAGCTAATGTTTTCTTGTAAATTAGAACCAAATTACAATTAAGTTAAATATTGTAAGTTTTGGCTATTGAAAACCAAATAAGTAGTTTTTATTACCAGGTCTAAACATGACTTGTAGCTTAGTAATTACCTTAAATAGGGAATTGAGGTTATTGTAAGAGTAGGATAATATACAACATATTTTAAAGACAGTATTTTTAAAAGGTATTTTTGAGAATATAACGCATTAGTCTAAGTTTGGAGCAATGGAACTCATCATCAGAAAACATGCTTGAACAACTCAAATCTTAATGTGTTTGTACTCCTTGCTGGATGTGAGCGCCAGCGAAGCTGCTGGGAAATGTAGTCTTTTTTGCTATACTTGTGTCTGTCTGTCTGTAAACCAAGGGTGCGTCCACACTTTGGGTTGAGGCTAGATAAGTCCTGATGTAGACTTGGTTTTGTCCTGGTTTAGACCTGGTTTACTCCGGGTTTAGTCTCAATTTTGATGTGTTTGTAAGTATGAACGCACCCTTATAGACTTTTTGGTAACACTTGAGAATAACTGCTTTAGTTAGCCTTAATAAAGCATGAATAAAGACTTAATTCATAATGAACAAATTGTTTATTAAGAATGATTCAGACTTAGTAACTACTTAAAGCCACAGTGTGTAACTTTTTAGCCAAAGAATATACTAAAGTATATTTTTTTCATGTTGGTCATTTTGTTTATTGTACCAAAAATATATGGAGAATATTCCAAAGTATGGTTTTAACTTTCTACTTCCACGGAATCCGGCAGGCGAAGTACCACCTCAAGAAAGTTACACACTGTTTCTTTAGTAAACATCATTATGAAGTCTTCTGCTCATACTTTATTATGACTAATTCAAGTGTAGTTATTCTGAAGTGTTTCTGACTTTTTCTACTGACTCCTGAAGCCTTATATGTGCTTCTGTATGAGGCTATGTGAGGGGCATGCTTGTTTTCTACACCTGTGTCCACGTGTCTCTCACTGACCCCGCCCGCCCCGCTCTGTATACGCTACAAAACAAGTATGCCCTCCGTCTCCTGTCTTGTTGCATGGGGCCACAGTTGCCTTCAGTCTTTTGTACAAACTCTACGTGTGTATATATGTATGTCCACTGTCTATTGTCCATGTCTTTAAATGTCTCAAATCTGCATAATATTGTCACCTTTTCCCTCGGTAACATATTCGGTAACACTTAATACTATAATAACTACACGTTTAATAGCCTGTGTAACTTTTTGGGTGAGGGTCTGTCACCTTTTTTTTCTATGGCGATGTCATTGCTCTGCCTGGAATGTTCCACAGTATGACATTAAAAAGCTCTACCTTACATTTATTCAATTACGGGTGGTTTTATACTTCAAAAATACCTAGAAAAACAGGCAGTCTGACTGGGAGTGGGGTCACTTCTCCACAGATCTGACCTGTAACTTGGTCTGGTTTGGTCTTCATGATGATGGAAAGTTGTATTGCCATACTGTGAAACATTCCAGACAAAGCAATAACATCGCCATGGAGAAATAAATTGAATTCTTCTCTCCACCAGAAAAGTTGCACAATGCTTAAAGTTTTTATTGAGACTAAATAAGCTGTAGAAATTATAAAGTGTTACTGAATATTCCTGTGTTGATGTGAGAGCTTCCTGCATTTACTATTTCAACTATTTTGAAAGTCAGCTCTTGTTTTGAAATTCTGTAAACCTACATCAAAATTTCAGATACATTTTTTGCTGTTTTCAAATTTTCCTCACTAAATTCTATTGGTATGTCATGTTCAGATCGTTGAGATGCTGAAAATGAATTTACTATAGTTGATAATAATAAAGTGAATTTGAGTTGGGGTTGCAAATGTATTACCATGAATGTTTATATGGACAATGTTAGAAAGAAATCATTCTTGGAGATTCGGTTCACAAACTAAAACATAACTTTGCCTTTTGTTTGTGTATGCTGACAGAGAAGACGCTGAACTTTATGCCAGTTTTTGTTTCATGTGAATAGACCCGGGAATTACACAGACATGAACCATAAACCACATCAACAAATGTGCATTTTAAATCTTTAGCTGACAATTCTACCATATACATTTTAAATGGTCATGGTCACATCTTTATATAGCCATATACATTTTAGCTGTTGGCCACACTACCACATAGACCATGGATTGTTTTTAATGTTTTTAATTAGCTACAGCATCCCCAGTGGTTAAAATAGACTCTACGCTATATAAAGTATAAATCAGTGAGAGACTTGTTTGTGTGAGTGTTTCCAGGTCTTGAAACGGTTGTCTTTACCCAGGAACAGGAACACCCACAAAATGAAGCTAAGAACAGATAAGAATTTTTAAAAGCTGGTTAACTGGGATTTAGAAGGTCACTGGGCTAGGAAATATACTATATTGTAGGGGAAATGGTGCAAAAAAATAAATCTAATTCAAAATGTTGTGACCAAAAGTCAAAAATGGGGAGCCAAAATTTGACTGTAGTGGTCAGTATCAAGTAATGAAATTGCCATGTTTTATTTCACAAAGTTGTTTTATTACACTATTTACAAATACCAAATGTTATTCTGTGGATTTTTATCATATCGGAGCATCTATAAACACAATTGGTTGTATAATTAACCATAGGGAGATCAGGTTCAGTTGGGGAGAAAATAGGCTCTCAGGTAAGGCTAAAATTTGTGTAACTTGTTTCTATGGATGTCATTGCTCTGCCTGGAATGTTCCAGAGTATGACTTTAAACAGCTCTAGCTTACATTTATTCAACTATAGGTGGTTTTGTAGCACAAAAATACCTAGAAAACCAGGCATTCTGACTGTGAGCGGGGTCACCTCTCCACAGATCTGACCTGTAACTTGGTCTGGTTTGGTCTTCATGATGGAGAAACGCATTTGACTGGACCTCCATTGGAAAAGTTACACAATGCGCCTCTGGAATTACATTTAAAAGATACATGTATGTACTGATGAATGTGAGTTTGTGTTTTTAAACCTTTATGTTATTATTTCACTTGATTTTTGTGAATTTTGGTTGAGTAATTTAAGTCTAATCCATTTCTTGGTGCACTCAAAGGTCTACTGGGGGGGGGGGCGTGTAGGTAGCCCGGCTGTATATTTATTTATTTCATACACAAAGAACCAGAAAAAAAAAAAGATACAACATACATGACAACTAAATTATTCATTTCTTTTTGAATATTTTTGTCTCATTTTTATATAACATAATAAAACCTGTAGGTGGAAGACCTTTGTGCCCAGACAGATTATACTTGTTACTCAACTTTATTCATCCATTTTTCACATTCACTTTTCCGTTATTTTCTTCTCACTGCTTCCTCTAACTTCTTCACAGCACTTTGTCTTAGAAAGTGATTTGAACCAAAATATTAAATACAAAATGGGATTGTTCTGTTTTTTGTTTTGTTTTTTTCAGGTATTTTTTGACGCAAAAGAAAATTTAATTCTGTCAACCGGAATACCCTTAGGTGTGAACAGTCATCTAGGTTAGTTCAATGGACAATAACAGATCCCCTTACTGTAAACCACTAGGATGTGTTAGTTTCATTGTAGTTACGTCCTCCCTTCAGAACCGTAGACTGTATTTATAGTACTTTATAGCAACTTTATTGATCTCTCACAGGAGAAATTCATCTCTGCATTTAACCCATCCTGTTATTAGGAGCAGTGGGCAGCACATTACTGCGCCCGGGGACCATCTCCAGTTTGGTCAGGACCTCAGCTGGAGGATTTTACCTGGAGCATATTTTGGGTTGGTGGGGGAAACCGGAGTACCCACCCAGACACGGGGAGAAACATGCAAACTCCACACATAAAGGCTCAGGCGACCCAAATCTTACGGCCATACCACCAGGGATCGAACCCAGAACCTTCTTGCTGTGAAGCGTGAGCGCTAGCCACTCAGCCACCGTGCCGCCATATAAATAGATATTGCTAACCTGCTTGCTGTCGCATTTCAAATAGGAAGTGAGCGAGCATCCATCGACTCTGGCTCCACTTGACTTAACACTGAAAAACTGTCACTCCTCTCCCTGTAACTTGGTCTTAAAATGTCCTATTCCTAATATGGAACTCTGCTCCAAATTCACTCCAATAACTGCTAGCCTTGTGAGCTTCATTTGACTGAACGCTGTGGGTGACATCACACTCGCTTATAATAATAATAATAAATCTTTATATATAAAGCACTTTTAAATACAAGTTTTACAAAGTGCTGTACAAGCTGCAAAGAACAATACAAAAATCATAAAAATGGCAAACAGAAAGCACACAAAAACAGACAGTTCAAGAAATGAAAATAAATAAATAAAAGGAATAAATATAAATAAGGAATAAAATCAAGCTAAAACCAGCTAAAGGAAGGCCAACTGATAAAAATGTTGCTTTTTAAGAAGTGATTTAAAAGCTGATACTGATGGTGCAGGCCTTATCTCCAGGTCGTTCTAAAGCCGAGGCGCCTGAACTGAAAAGGCTCTGTCACCTTCGTCCTGAGCCTAGACTAAGGCTAAGGCTGTGGGAGGGCTCGTATGGGGTTAAAAGTTCTGAAATATAACTTGGTGCAAGACTTAAAAGTGATCAGTAAAATCTTAAAATCAATTCTAAAACACACAGGCAGACAGTGAATGTGTTGATGTCTGTTAAAACCAGCTTAGTCCACTTCTTTATACAGTTATGATGGTGATATGTCTTCCCTCCAAAACTTGTGTCCAGTTGACAGAATTAAATCTTCTTTTGCAATGGCATGTACTGGACGAGTGAGGGAGTTCACAAACAGGCCTCCTTTTTTTCCAAAGTTTTCCAGCGCTAATGTCCGCTACATGCTATTTCAGATCATGGAGCGATCCTGAGAATTTCTCCAATGACAGAAGCATCCTGACGCTGTCCCCCATCGAAGCCACACACTGCTGAAGCCGAGTCACATATCTCCAGTGTGAACAAGAAGAAGAAACAGAACGTTTTATATCCAAGAAGCAATAATGCAACACATTTTTGGAGGTAAACCTGCAAAAATGAGAACTTTGCACTTCAGTCTCTTCAGACGGGTGCGTTGGAGGCAACGGAGCAGACCCAGAACACACGAGGAGAAAACAATCCCGCACTTTGTCTTACTTGCAAAATGAGAAATTTATTAAGACATACAATGTTTCGGCCCATCAGGCAAAATGGAATAAGAGCTAAACGTGGCCATCTTAAATAGGGTGTGGCGAGCACCCAAGGGTGACAGGTCGTGAATTAACAGTGTACCCAAAACAACATAATTCAAAATCCAAAGGCAATCAATCAAAATAGTGTAATGTAATTAATAATAATAATTAATAATAACATTAATAATCATGGAACAATAATTGAAAAATAAAGCTGGAGAATGCGTGAAAGCTGGAGAATATTCAAATACATATAGATATAGTAAATATGCACCCAACTATAGAAGAAGACTGGCGTGCTATACAGTGGTCCCTCGCTCTATCGCGGCCTCGCTGTTTTGTGGATTCTTTTTTTTAATAGTGTAACATTGTGTTCTACGTCCTGATTGGCTAAGAGACTAGACCAGGACTAAACGTGGACTAATCCAGGTCTAGACCAGAACTAAACCAGGTCTAGACCAGGATTAAACGTGGACTAAACTAGGTCTAGACCAGAACTAAACCAGGTCTAAACCAGGTCTAAACCTGGACTAGTCCTGGACTAAACCAGGACTGGACCAGGTCTAGACCTGGACTAAACCGGGACTAGACCAGGTCTAATTCAGGATTAAATCACCCGTGCGGCTCTTTGCTGGTTTCGTGCGGCTCTTGCGTTCGTTTGTGCGTGTTCGGTTTGTGGCTCGGGCTGCCGGTCGTGCTGCTCTGTCACGGATTTGACCACAATGAGGGGTGCACGTGTCGCGCACTTTTCCAAGGGGTTGGTGCGCGTCGCGTTCCGGGACATGGCAGTGCCTTTGGATGAGCGCGGTGCTTCCGGCGGATCCAGTGACTCAGGTCTCTGCGCTCCCCGCACGTCCAGCGGGGCTCCCGGCGGAGCCCCCACGCTTCACTATTAATACATTTTGTTGAAAATCTACGAAAATGTTAGTGTTTAAACGAGAGAGAAATGTGAGAAAACGTTAATTCCAGTGTTTTAAGGTGTTTACAGCCTTAAAACATGTATAATAATTGTAAAATATAAAGTTGTCCTACTTCGCAGATTTCACTCATTACAGGTTATTTCTGGAACCTAACCCCCGCGATAAACGAGGGACCACTGTATACATATCTACATATACACAGTGAATCTTATAATACAGCCCACATACAACCCAACAGAAGCAAGAGCATAATGATTATTTACAATACAATATTTACAAAAAAAAATGCTCAAATTAGAGTCATCATTGAGTCCTTTTGGAGCTAAAGTTTGGAGGGTATGGATCCAATATGCCTCCCTTTGTTTGAGAAGGCGGTCGTGGTCCCCTCCTATGAGCGGAGGGGGGACAAGCTCAATGCCACAGAACCGGAGTGAAGAAATGTCATGTATGGTCATAAAAATGTACCGCTACAGGATACTCTGTCGTTCCTTCTGATGGAGCTCTTATGCTCACTCATTCTTTGAGTTTCCTGCTGGTCTTGCCTATATAAGCCAGGCCACATGGACATCTGAGCATGTAGACAACATGTGTGGATGCACATGTGATGACACTTTTGAAGATAGATTTAATTGCAGTATGGGTAGAATATTGGGTGATGCAGGTTACAGAAAATGTTTTTTTGTTTCTTAATGCTCTTTTTTAATAAATCTGTCCGAGACTTGTGCAGAGCCCGCTCATAGGCATCATTAACCCAAGGCTTAGGATACCCTCGTTGGTGAAATCTCACTTTCATGTCAGTGGCTTGTTGAATAAAGTCCTCAGTGGAATGATAAATTCTTCTTAATCGGTAAAATTGACTTATGGGTAAATCTTTTGAGGGGAGTAGGATGGAAGCTAGAGGCCAACAGTAGTGTGTTTTTATCAGTTTCTTTACAATACAATGAAAGTAATAATGTTGCCATTGTCCTTTTTCACCCACATGTCCAAAAAACTTACTTTGTCAGTACTGAATTGTGAAGTGAATTGAAGGTTAGACTCAGAACTGTTTAGAAGCACCACAAAGTATTCCAGCTGTTCAATGCTGCCATGAAATATACAAAAAATGTCGTCAATGTATCTGAACCATTTAATAATGTTTGATATTTGTTGTGAGTGGAATTGAATACACATTTATTTAAAAAAAAACACACACACATATAAATTGGCATAATTGGGTGCACATACCGTTCCCATGCTTGTGCGAGACACTTGAAGATAAAAGTCATTGTCAAAAATAAAATAATTGTATTTCATGACAAATTCGACTAGATCAGTGATGAGTTGGCTCGCCACACCCTATTTAAGATGGCCACATTTAGCTCTTACTCCATTTTGCCTGATGGGCCGAAACGTTGCATATCTTAATAAATTTCTCATTTTGCAAGTAAGACGGAGTGCGGGATTGTTTTCTCCTCGGAGGTAAACCTGCAGAAATGGGTTGAGATTTTGACATTTGACAGTTTGCCAAAATGTACTTTTTTAAGATGAGAAACGATGTGGGATTTGGCGGCATTTAAAAGTTTGAGTGAAATTGCTGGTACATTTTATTTTTGTTATATTGAATTGAAATCGATTTATTCAAGACAGTTCCAAGTCTAATTCAGAATACTCAAGTTTCTCCCATCATCTTAAAACATGAAAAGTATTTCTAATCCTGTTTTAGAATCTTGGTTAATTTAAAATGCAGGAAACAAATTAACGTTAAACTTTAAAGGAAAAGTAACGTTTTTTTTACAATCTGAGCCTTCTTTCGGCAATAAAACAAGTAGTTTTACTCACCCATAGCAGTTTGGTGTCAATTGGAGCAGTATCGCAGAACTTGTGTTGAGCCGTTCTGTTCTACTAATGATCCCGTATCCGTTAGCGTGAGTGCTCGGGGCATTACTTTGCAGTGTCCAAATAACGCAAACTTTAGCACTTTTCAAATCACAGAAGATCGCTGTGTCAGGGTAGACTTTTAGTAGATTCCAAAACGGCCTGAAACCCGATATCGCAACAGAAAAGTAAAGTTCAGAGCGGTGTTAGCTTCTTTCGGACTAGCGGTGTTTACAAAACAGCTGAGTTCACGCATGCGCATTGTCCTCTCTGATGACGTCATCAAATGAATCTATAGCTGGATATCGGGTTTCAGGCCGTTTTGGAATCCACTAAAAGTCTACCCTGACACAGCGATCTTCTGTGATTTGAAAAGTGCTAAAGTTTGTGTTATTTGGACACCGCAAAGTAATGCCCCGAGCACTCACGCTAACAGATACGGGATCATTAGTAGAACAGAACGGCTCAACATAAGTTCTGCGATACTGCTCCAATTGACACCAAACTGCTATAGGTGAGTAAAACTACTTGTTTTATTGCCGAAAGAAGGCTCAGATTGTAAAAAAAAAGTTACTTTTCCTTAAATGGCGCTTTACCTGATTTTGACTGTGTAAAACATGAAAAAAACAGAACTAGTTAATTTAAAACATTTATAAGTGCTTTTCACAACTTTCAGAGACCAGAGCAGTGTTTTGCAGTCCTGGTAATGCTAACAAACACTAGCATGCTAACAGCGGACCGTCTGCTCAGTCCCTGTCTCCATGGGGATGTTATTGCTTTGGGGATGTGATTCTTTACTAGTAAAAGTTTATAAAAAACATATCTATATTAAGCACCATAACAAATTACTCACCTTAGATTCTAAATTTGATTACTTGCACAACTTTTATTTTCTATTCTGTTTTAAAAGTGTCATTATACAGCTCTAAATGCCTCTAAATCCCACTCTTGGAATCATCTTGAATCTTGAATCGACGGACTACGACAACAGAAATGCAACATATGTTTGAATTTGCACAAGGAAAGTAGCACCCGGAATCAAACTTGGGAAAACCTTTGTAACTTTTTGAAAATCCCAAGTTTTATTTTGACTTTTGAAAGAGAAAAACGGGAAACTCGTAGCTCGTGACCTTTCGCAGTTTTCATCATCTCCTCCTCGTTACCAAAGACCGAAGCATCGCAGCTTGATTCTGACAAAACGACTTCATATTTTGTGCCTCATTTGTACAGGAAGAGTTGTCATTTGAAGTGAAGTCTTACGGCTGGAGCTGCTTCCCTGTTTAACGCTCTGGACCTGGATCTCATTGGTCCGTTTAAAGCCATATATTTTCAACATATACTTTTTGAACTCTGTTGTTGAGATTTCCAGTTTAATTTGTTCATTTTGCTGTTCCCCCAAAAGCATCACAATGTTAAAACAGATTGGAAAACTACTCTGTTATCTCAAGGGGCCCATATTATGCTGTTTTCTGATCTATGTTATAATGTTGTTTCCTCTTTATGACATCGCAAGGTGGAACAGAGCATTTTGAGCTAAGGAGATAAAGGCAGAGTAAAAAAAAATACATAAGAAATTACTCAAACACAATAAAACACAATGTTGTTGAGGAGGTAACATTATAACAAGAGTAAATTCTGCGTAATATAGGACCTTTTGAAAGAAACGCTGTGTTGCTGTTAAAGAGTTCACCACCTACTTTCTTGTGTTGTTTTAGGAGAAATTATTATTTTTACCTTGATATGTTTCAGGCGCCCACCACTCGAAACATATCATTTTGTGTTATTTTCATCTCAAACTACCATCACATTCATCTCAAACATATTTTTTCAATGTTTTTTTATTTTATTTTGGTGTATGAAGTGTGCGCATGTTTACGGTTTGACAACCTCCCGGAGTTTAGAATCGGAATGTTTTTTTTCCACTTTTCTGATCAAAATGTTTGGAAAATAAGACAGAAGTTAAAAACCGGTATTGTTATTTTTAAGAATAATTCAAAGTTTTCAAATATGACACACGAAAGAAACAAACATAAGATACCAAACGCTAACAGAGCAGTAGAAATCTTTATTGAAATATACAATTTAATATATGTTTAAGAAGGTGATCTCTGCCGGCCGTAGAGACAACCACAAGAATATAAAAGCTGCTAAAAGGACTGAAGCGCTGCCCTTATGTTTAAAACTGCGCAACCTTTCTAGTGGAGGGTCCGCCACTTACTTGTCCCCATGGAGATGTTATCGCTTTCCCTGGAATGTTCCATGGAATGACAGTGTAAACTAGCCTGTAAACATCCACTTACAAGTGAACAGGCTAATAATACTAACAGGCGCGCAGTGATACGACTCTAGAGAAAATAGCACCATGCGAATTAGACTGCGGAATGTTTTGCAGACAACTGTTTGTGACGTAAATATATCACTTTTTGGACAAATATTGATTTGAGAAGCGTGAAAAGTCCCTCAGTCGTCCAGGTAGAATCCATGATAAAAGGAGAAGTTCAATTTGTCAACTGGACAAAGTTTGTTTGGTTGAAAACATTTCGCCGCTCATCCGAGAGACTTCTTCAGTTCTGGTTCTAGTGCTGGTTAGTCCCTGTTTATATCTAGCTGCAGGGTGGAGCTCACTACACTGAAATCCTTCTGAAACTATCTCAGCTAATTTGTATCTTTTGTTTCCCTGGCGTCTCGTTTAGCATCTCTATTTAGCCCTATGAGGAGCTCACTGCTCTGAAATAGCTCTGAAACTATCCCCTCATTTGTTCCTTTTGTTATTCAAATATTTAGCATCTCTATTCAGACTACAGACCGTCTCCACCCTTCTGTCCCTGACTCGTCTGCCCTAATGTTTTTTTCCTGTTTGTTATGACTTGGTTTAAGAATCGAATTATAAATGGGAGACAAGTTATGTCTAACTCCCCCATTTCTGTTTCACGACGGATTCTCTTTTTTGACAAAAATTGCCTCTTTCACTCCCCTCTCAAACCAGTTCTTTTCCCTGGCTAAGATAAAAGAACTTCTCCTTTTATCATTGATTTGAGAAGAAAAACACAGCTTTATTAAATGTCCCCGCTAACTTACCCGACCTACTTTCGTGAGCTGCAGAACCGGAGCAGAACTGGGCTCAGGGGGTAAGTCGGTGTTAATGGATGAGACTGCTGAAGGGGACGCCATACAGATTCACATTTAAAAAAAAAAACAAAAAAAAAACGCACTATCTCTTTAATTACGGTGGTTTCTACTGGTCAAAAATAGAATGTTTCCTTCTGTGAATAGGGGCGACTCTCCACAGATCTTAACTGTAAATGTAGGAGACAAGCAGGTGGCGGACCCTACACTAGAAATGTTATGCAGTTCACCTTTTAAAGAATATCGTCTGCTCTTGAACTCTGTTGGTTAATTATATGTCCGTTTTTGACCGATAAATTGGCCCCTTTCAAGATGGCGCCTGGCTAATTATGGACCCTTTTATTTTCTATGTGGAATATAATTGCTTTTGGTAATTTTCCTTACAGAATGAATGGGACGGTAAGTAGAAGTCTGTATTTTTGAAGAACTAGCCCAGCACCTGTTATTGTGAAAAGGCCCAGTTGGCTATCTATTTTACTACAGTACCTCAAGTGTCCAGGAGGGGGAGTAGAGACTCTTGTGGTTGCGTTACATTTATGTAAAACTCAGAAGGCAACCATTTTAAACTTGATTTTAAACTTTACTGCCGCTTTTGTACCGGGAACCCGCTTCGTACCTTCAGAGAAACTACATGTGACGATGGAACAAAATGAATCTTTACAGATTAGATTATTTTTTATATTGGTATTTATGAACACCTATTTTAAAAAATGGCAGAAATGTAGTTTTATAGCTAGCGAAAATGTGAGAAAAGCTCGGGACTGAAGTCTTAACCTCAGAATTTTCAGTGAGGTAAACTCTAGCCTTAGTGTTCATTCAAATGTTTTCTGACACTATAGAACAGGGGAGTCCAAACTTTTCTCATCGTTCTCTCATATCAAAACACAAAGTGGAGGTGAGCGACGGCCATAGCCTGTGCTTCAACCAGTGAAAAAACAACATTCACGTTCATAACAGGTTTCGAATGAGTCTCCAGACATTTATTCAAGCTTAAAGGAAAAGTAACGTTTTTTTTACAATCTGAGCCTTCTTTCGGCAATAAAACAAGTAGTTTTACTCACCCATAGCAGTTTGGTGTCAATTGGAGCAGTATCGCAGAACTTATGTTGGAGCCGTTCTGTTCTACTAATGATCCCGTATCCGTTAACATGGTGCTCGTATCATATGCTCGGGGCATTACTTTGCGCTCTCCAAATAACACAAACTTTAGCACTTTTCAAATCACAGAAGATCGCTGTGTCAGGGTAGACTTTTAGTGGATTCCAAAACGGCCTGAAACCCGATATGCAGCTATAGTTTAATTTGATGACGTCATCAGAGAGGACAGTGCGCATGCGTGAACTCAGCTGTTTTGTAAACACCGCTAGTCCGAAAGAAGCTAACACCGCTCTGAACTTTACTTTTCTGTTGCGATATCGGGTTTCAGGCCGTTTTGGAATCTACTAAAAGTCTACCCTGACACAGCAATCTTCTGTGATTTGAAAAGTGCTAAAGTTTGTGTTATTTGGACACCGCAAATCAGTGCCCCGAGCACTCACGCTAACGGATACGGGATCATTAGTAGAACAGAACGGCTCCAACATAAGTTCTGCGATACTGCTCCAATTGACACCAAACTGCTATGGGTGAGTAAAACTACTTGTTTTATTGCCGAAAGAAGGCTCAGATTGTAAAAAAACGTTAATTTTCCTTTAAGTCCTCAAAAGGACACTAAATGTTTGATCTTGGCTTCATCAATTTAGATTAAAAACAAAAAAAAATACTGCAAGTTTGGACATGACTGTGATAGATTGTTGGTGATGTTTTGGCTAATAATAATATCTATGAAAGATTTGCACTACTACTGTACCTCTAACGCCTGTTTTTTGGGGTTCCATCTTTATATTTTGGCGTGTATTAAGTGTAGGGTTTTTTGTCTTTTTTTTTTTTGTTTTTTTCCAAACACAAACCCCCAAAACGATTAAAACAGACAGTAGGCTATGTATTATATAAGAAATAAATAAGATTAACTAAAGGTACGAAGTGAATTTGCGGTTCAGAAAGGGTCATGATAGAAGGGACTCAATCGCCAACGGTTACGTGAAAAAATCAGTTGCTACGGTTACACCATAATCCTGTAGTCATGGTTACTGTAGTTTGAGGCTGAAGAGTTTTATTCTGTAAAACCTTTGAAACTATCTCATTTAGAAGTACAACTGACAAGAGAAGCATGTTTATTTATTGATCTGATATTTATGTCTTTTACAGCAGCAGGTGCAGTAGTTTGTAGGATTCATTTACCGTAAAGTCCCATAAAAGTTTGTGAAATGGATGTTATGGGAAGTCCATTTGGGCATTAAACAGGTAGAGATAATTTTGGGATCTTGTTGCTAGGCAGATAATAATCCAGAATAACTGAAACTGACATATTTTAAAACTGAGGTACAAAATTTTCAAACCAAGACACAGAGATCTGTGTTCTAATGTTTCCTCATCACAAACACACCTGGAGTTGTGTTTTGTTTCATTCACACACGTTTGACACACAGATTTAGGCTGAGTTCTTGAAAACACTCTGTTCCACCTTGTGATGTCATGCGGTAATACAGGAAGAGCTCCATTGTGTTTTTAAAGTCTGTGTACCTTCAATAAAATCATTTGGATGATTTCAGCCCTGAAAATGCCAATCTCTGAACTAAAGCTTGAAAAGTACCACTTCATGATATCACAAGGTGGAATGGAGCATTTTGAACTTTGGAGATGTAAACAGAATAATAATAAAGATAAAAGGAGAAATTCAATTTGTCAACTGGACAAAGTTTGTTTGGTTGAAAACATTTCGCCGCTCATCCGAGAGACTTCGTCAGTTCTGGTTCTGATGCTGGTTAGACCCTGTTTATATCTAGCTGCAAGGAGGAGCTCACTACACCGGAAAAGTTCTGAACCACTCCCAGCTAATCTGCAAAGCTAATCTGGGATTGGTTCAGAACTTTTCCGGTGTAGTGAGCTCCTCCCTGCAGCTAGATATAAACAGGGTCTAACCAGCATCAGAACCAGAACTGACGAAGCCTCTCGGATGAGCGGCGAAATGTTTTCAACCAAACAAACTTTGTCCAGTTGACAAATTGAATTTCTCCTTTTAACATGGATTCTACCTGGACGACTGAGGGTCTTTTCACGCAATAATAATAAAGGATTACTGAACATGTGAATGAAACAAAACACAATTCCAGGTCTGTTTTTGATGAGGTAACAGCATTTGCGTAAATTAGAACCTTCAACCAGTGTTCACACAAATAGAGATTTTAATATATCATGGGATGAAAAACTACATTTATTCTCACTAGAAAAAAGTCAGGTACTCCAATTTAAGAAATGCTGAAACTTTACTGTATCATATTTTGTTTAATGGTTTCCCTCCTCAAAAAATCCAATATTTTTGGCAATAACTTCAATTTAAATATTCACTCGTTAAATATCTATACCACCTACTGCTTAATATCGGTAAAGAAGCAATAAAAACTATAACAAAGTGACAGCGGGTATGTGTAATCTGAAAGAACATGGAAGCTTCCAAATTAGTAGCCTCTTCAACTCTTCACAAATTTCATGAAAACACCTATTTTCATAATTTATGTCTAAAAATCACTAATAAAGTATAATAAAACAAATTTTCTGGTCAAATGTGGACCTCTGGGAAATCCCTGAAATGCCATATCCAGGTGTGTAATTGAAAAACACGCTCATTTGTTAGACTTAAAGCTGCACTGTGTAACTTTGTGGTTGGTTGGGGGTCCGTCACCTGCTTGTTTCTATGGATATGTCGTTGCTCTGCCTGGAATGTTCCACAGTGTGACATTAAACAGCTCTACCTTAGATTTATTCAGTATAGCTCAAAAATACCTAGAAAACAGACATTCTTACTGTGAGTGGGGTCGGATTGGTCTCCATGAAGATAGAAAGGTTTAATGCCATACTGTGAAACTTTCCAGACAAAGCAATAACATCTCCATAAAGAAAAGCATCTGATGGACCTTCTACCACAAAAGTTCCATAATGCACCTTTAACTAATTTGTGGAAATCCATCAGAAAATGACTCAAATCTGGCTTCCACAGATTCTGAACTGTGTAGCTGTTTTAAAGCAATCTGTTCTGCATATTTGTTGGTTTATTTTAGATTATTGTTAGATTTAAATGTTTTGGGAGTAAATGTCATTGTTAATTGTTGTTCATAATTTATTTGTGTTCCTCTCCATCAGCGAAGTGTGCAGCAGGTGGCCATCTCCTCTGTGTCCTCTGTCCTTCTGTCTGTACACCGGAAAATGCAGTTCTATTCACAAAATAAAGACATTTTTATAGAACAGTATTGTGTTTTTGTTTTATGCAAATATTATTAATGGAGCTGTATGTGTTGTAGCCTCAAAGCTTCGAGTTAAAAGGGTGAAACTATCACAACAACCTGGGTTGCCAGCGCCTTAACCAAACTCAAATCGCGTCTTCGATGTCACTTACAGGCAGCTGGTTGTAACTATTGATCTGCCAAACATAACCGAGCACTACAATGGCATCTGTTAGACAAATTATAATACACAAATTAATAGGCAATTTGTAAAAGGAAAAAAAGAATGAAGAAAACTGGGCCATTTTGTCAGTTACTAAAACCAACTTAATTACAAAAACACCAGACATGACGGCCAAATTGTTTTTGTTATAATTATCAGTACATTTCAGTTCTAGTCTAGATATAACAATAAATTTTACACTTTTTCCACTGAATTATACCATTTTGTCAACCAAAAAGAGAACAAGGAAGACTGCTCAGACTGTTTTCACATTTGTAGAGATATTTTATTACAATTTCTTCAAATCACAAACAGAATAATACAGAGTTGTTGATCTGAAAAAGGCCACTTCAGCAAAAGAACAAAATCACGTAATGAAAATTAGCTTCTGGAACAGGAGTGTGTATTTACAGTTATTATTTCAGTCCCAATTTCACTTTTAATACATGAAGATTTACATTTTAGGAATTTTTTTTTGTTTCTAAAGGTTGGGACCAGTTTAAAAGAAGTGCTACAGAGTTTTGACCTAAAAAAAAAAAGTAATGGAAATGTGCACTGTGTAACTTTTCTGATGTAGGATCTGCTATGGACTTGTCTCCATGGAGATGTTACAGCGTTCCCTGGAATGTCCCACTGCATGGCATTAAACCTGACTATATCTACGGAGACGAGCATTTCACACCACCTGGCCCGATTTACAAGCCAGATCTGTGCAGAGGTGACCCCGCGTACCGTAAGAATGTGCTGTAATTGAATGAATGCAAGATAGACAAGTTTAATGCCATACTGTGGAATATTCTAGACAAAGCTAAAACATCTCCAAGCAGGTGACGGCCCCTCCACCAGAAATCTTATATGGTGCACTTTTTAATACTTGTAAATCTTGTCACCAGTCCTAGTAATAGTAGTACTGCACAGTATTTTTAGATGTTATAAATTACATGTAATTTAAAACCTATTTAAAAAAAAAAACAGTTAATGCAATTAAATGCAGTAATTCCACTTTTATTTCCGTTTTAGTATACATAATTGTAATTTATTCCATGATTTTCAGTCTGTAATGATTTTACACACATGTACTGCCTTTCACGTCTATGCCATTAACTCAGGCATTTACCCCAACTTTAATATAAATAATAATCATTTCAATTAAATCTACAGGTTAAATGACAACCATCAGTAACATGGCATGGTTCAGCAAAAAAACAAGTGTCTCTTACAGTTTTATTTTTATTTTAAAGACTTATTAGGTTAAAAGAAAAGAGACAGGTGGAGAGGAGGAGAGGAGTTGTACAGTAATTGCAAATTGAATTTGGAATTTGAAATAATTATGAAATCGAAAAGGCCACAGGCGTTTTTCCATCATAAAATGTCCTTTTCAAAAACTACAGTCTTTAAGGCCACAAAAGCAGCTAACCTTTGTAGTTTAGACCTCTACAAACATGTTCTGAAATAAACGTGATTGTTAAATTACTTCAGCAGTTCAGATTTCTTTTTTCTTAAATGTTAATGCCACTGTGTGTTTAAAGGTGCATTAAGTAACTTTTCTGGTGGATGGTCTGCCGCCTGCTTGTGTCCATGGAGATGTTACTGACGTGTCTAGAATGTTCCATATTGAAACACTGAACATTTCTTCACGTGCTAGGCCAAGCGCCAAATTACAGGTCAGATCTGTGTAGCGGTGACCCTGCTCACATTACGTAATATTTTTTGGCAATAAAGAGGTATAAAGTCATACTGTGGAACATTCCAGGCAAAGCAATCACATTTCCATGGGGACAAGTAGGTAATGGCCCCTTCCAGCTGATAAGTCACACAGTTAACACAGTGCAAGTCTGTAAATCTGGACTAAATGAAAAATGAA
This sequence comes from Paratrypauchen microcephalus, assembly GCA_036785185.1. Taxonomy (NCBI): domain Eukaryota; kingdom Metazoa; phylum Chordata; class Actinopteri; order Gobiiformes; family Gobiidae; genus Paratrypauchen; species Paratrypauchen microcephalus. The sequence goes on along the minus strand of JAVJIX010000077.1, from coordinate 2,733,433 downwards.
ATCCAAAATTGTTCAGCCCTAGTTGTTAGAAGTCAAGAACAGAAAGATGGACAAACAGAAGACACGCTACTGACACAGAAACGCACTGCATTCATTCACTTGAGCTGTTGCTAGTCTAAAGTCCTCGGTTTAGTCCTTGGTTTAAATCTGGTTTTATTGTGCCTCCTCTTCCTCCTCAAACTCCACCAGGGCAGCGTGCCGATTGGCCTGAGAGCCTTCACTGAAAAACACCCTCTTGATCACTCCAGATTTCGGCGCTCGAATTGTGTGCTGTGGGGAGAAAAAAAATTGGTAAATATATTTCAAGCTCAAAGCTACTGAGGTTACCATGACATCTTAAAAGGTCCACCAAGGAACTTTTCTGTTGGAGCTGGTGAACACTCAATCTCCACCTCTTGATGTCATCAGGTGGTGTTCTAGAACGACTGCTCTGTGTTTTTAAAGGGGCTGTACACACTTTTTGTGATGTAATAATGTAAAATGAGTCTTGTATTTCCCCCTTACCTCCATCTTCATAGCGATCATGACCATCAGTGGATCTCCAGCTTCAACCTTGTCCCCAGCCTTCACGTAAACCTGAAAATATGTTTTATAACTTAAAAACTACAACTGTTACTGAGAGCAGAGCACTTTCAAATGGGTCAGTGATCAGCTCTGGCAGAAATGTTTGAATATAAAAAAAATGCAGCAGAGTAGGGCTGGGCCAAGAAATAAAATCTTTACAATTATGATTTTAATCCAAGTCAGAGCTGGGGCTGGTCCTTTTTCAGACAATTTCCTTCTCATCATATCCTTATTTAAAAATTATAAACCACCTTAAATTACATATGTAAAGAAGATATAATTGTAATTGAACAAGAACCTGCTTTGCAAGTAAGAAAGTCAGGAGTAAACTTGTTTCATAATAATTTCACAATTGCAATTTCTCAAAATCTTTATTAAAAACCAAAATGAATTTGATTAATTGCCCCGCCACACAACAGAGGCTTCCCCACAATAAAAACAAACCATGATACTGTAACCCCTCATACCTTCTCTATGGTACCGGTCATAGGGGCCACGGCTCCTCCCTGGGCCCCAGATCCACTCACTCCGGCCAGGTGTTTGGGCACCGGGAGAGACACCTCTGTACTGCCCTCCTGAACACAATCAGAAACAACTTCAATCTGCAGTACCATGTGCAGCTTTTCTGGTGGAGGGTCCACTACCTACAGTACTCGTCTCCATGGAGATGTCATCGCTTTGCCTGGAATGTTCCATGATATGACATTAAACATCTCCATCTAGCTTTAATTCACTACGCACATTTCTATTGCTCAAAAATACAGTAACAAAAATTCAAATCTGTGGAATCTAAGTATTTTTGAGCTATAAAACAACCTGTAATTGAATAAATGGAAAGGAGAGCCGTTTAATGTCATAATGTGGAACATTTCAGACAGAGCAATGACATATCCATAGAAACACACAGCTGATGGACCCTAAACCAAAAGGTTACCCAGTGCATCTTTAAAGATCCCATGACATGGTACTTCTTGATGCTTTTATATGGCTCCTTAATGGTTCCCTAATACTGTAAATGAATCCTTCTTCAAAATCAACACTCAGTGCATGAGAAACAGAGATAAGATGAGAAAGAGTCATAAATATCTCTCTCAAACTCTTTATTCTGGGCGTTGTTGCTTGAATGCAAATGAGGAGAAAAAAGATGGCCAATAGTAGAGGGTGGGGGCGTGGCCAAACTCTCCGCTCAGAGCTCACAGCTGATCCATTTCCTTGTTTTTGCACGGGGGAGAGATTTGAAGCGTTCCATTGAAAAATAAACACATTTCCACATGAATAAAATTAAACCACTGCTGTTCAAAGGTCCAGAGGCTCAGATAAAGGACTTCCGAGCCTAGAAACACTCGGACGTGCCTCCAGGCAAATAAAAAAACGCATTTCGCATTGCCTAGCGCATTCACAGTCCAAACTCTCTGGGCGTGATTTACAGAGACGCTGAGTACAGACAGACGGGGGTGGAACTGCATTTGCATTTCTTTTTTCGATCTGACGTCAATAAGGTGCCTTGTTCAAACTCGCCCGTTTGAGCTCCGATTTTTTGTAACGCAGAAAAGGATCACAAATGCTCAGTTTAGACATTTCGCAACTTTTAACCATGGGGGGGGGGGCTAAACAGGGTAGGGGAGCTCACATTAACGTTCAAAAACCTCAGAAAGTGAAAAATTTCATGCCATGGAACCTTTAAGTAATAATAATAATACACCTCAGTATTTCTTGTACAATATAATCTATGGGTGAAAATTTGCACTCATGTACGAGGAAGTGGTGTCCTTTAGTTTTAATGCCTTGATGAGAGAATCGATTCAAAATAGATTTCCCATCAGTTTATAAGACAAGATATTATAGATATTAAGTCTGGAACACATGAATCACCCATTTTAAGACAAAATCCATTCTGTAATAAAAGCTGAACGCGTCTCTCCATCTAAACTGTGCGTTAGGGGCAGATGTCAGAGAAAAGGTCCAATGTGTTCTTAAAGCTGCACTATAAAACTTTTGTTTCAGGGTTCGTTTCCTGCTTGTTTCTATGGAGATGCCATTGCTCTGCCTGGAATGTTGCAGTGTGACATTAACAGCTCTATTTTACATTTATTTAAATATAGGTGGATTTACAGCTCTAAAAACCTTGGAAAACAGGCATTCTGACTGTGAGCAGGGTCCTCTCCACAGATCTGACCTGTAACTTGGCCTGGTTTGGTCTCCATGATGATAGAAAGTAGGACTGGGTGAAATGGAGCAAAAAATATATCTTGATATCTGTACAGAAAAAACTACTGCAAAAACAAATATGCCAAATTCCACAAGGTCTTTTTTTTTTAACTGAAGTGCAAAGAGGTAGGCAGGGCATGTAGGAACAAAGTGCTTCTGCGACATTAAAAAAAAAAAAAAAATTAACTATAAAATAAAGGAAGAAATAATACATGTTGCCTCATTTTTATTCAAAAATAATACAATTCAACTCATGCTCATCTTTGCATTAACCATAGGATAACCATGAGCTCCTTTAGCAGAGGAAGCTCAGGAGGTTCCTTATTTTAAAGGGATAATGCTTTTTTTTTATGTTAATCTGTCTGGGTTTCCTTCTAAAAGTTATGTGTGTTGACACCGGCTTACCTCTGACAGCCTCAGCTGATCCCGGTTCGGCTCGCTTTCTGGAGCCCACGTAAGTAGGTCCGGTAACTTCCCTGGAACATGAAATAGAGCTTGTTTTTCTTCTCAAAACAAAATATTTGTTAGAAAGGTGATATATTTGCGTCCCAAACAGTTGTACACACACTCCATCCTCCTTGACAGACTTTCCTCCATCGGCATCTCTGGTACTCCCCTCTCCTGGTTCCACTCCTACCTCTCACACCGCTCCCAGTTTATTCAGGTCAAGTCATTCACCTCACAGCCCTCCCCTGTCACGTCAGGTGTTCCTCAGGGTTCTGTCCTCGGTCCTCTTCTATTTTTAATCTATCTCCTCCCCCTTGGTTCCATCTTTAGAAAACACCACATCCACTTTCACTGCTACGCGGATGACACCCAGCTCTACATCTCCACTAAACCCAACTCCACACTTCCACCCTCCTCTCTGACAAACTGTCTCACTGAAATACAAACCTGGTTCACCTCAAACTTCCTCAAACTTAACGGCAATAAAACAGAACTTCTCCTCATCGGCACCAAATCCACCCTAAGCAAAATAAACCCTTTCTCCATATCCATCGACGGCTCCTCTATCTCCCCCTCCCCTCAGGTAAAGAGTCTGGGTGTCATCCTCGACAGCACACTTTCCTTCACCTCCCATATCAACAACACCACCCGGTCCGCCTACTTCCACCTCAGAAACATCCGCCGCCTCCGTCCCTCACTCACCCCACACACCACCGCCATCCTCATCCATAGCCTGGTCACTTCCCGTATAGACTACTGCAACTCTCTCCTGTTCGGTCTCCCACAAAAATCACTCCATAAACTCCAACTGGTCCAAAACTCAGCCGCCCGCATTATCACACACACACCCTCCCATCACCACATCACACCTGTCCTGCAACAGCTCCACTGGCTCCCCATCACACACCGCATACACTACAAAATCATACTCCTCACCTACAAAGCCATCCACAACCTCGCCCCTCCATACCTGTCGAACCTCATCCACATCTCCACACCTGCCCGCTCCCTCCGCTCCTCCTCCTCCCTGCACCTCACTGTCCCTCCTGCCCGTCTCGTCACTATGGGAAGCAGAGCCTTCAGCCGCTCTGCTCCCCAGCTCTGGAACTCCCTCCCCCATGCTCTCCGCGACACACACTCACTCTCACACTTAAAATCTCAACTCAAAACTCATCTGTTTAGAGAGGCCTTCTCACTCTGACCACTCTGACCATAACTGCACTGTCTTTTAATCTGTATCTGTTTTTAAAATGTATTTCTACACTGTTTTTATTTTGTTTTATCTTGTTTTTATGTACTGTATTATTTAATTAATGTATTTAATTGCTTGATGTACGGCGACCTTGAGAGCCTTGAAAGGCGCCTAACAAATAAAATGTATTATTATTATTATTATTACACGAAAAATCCAGCAGCGTATTTCGCATTCGCATATTGTCTCTCTCCACTCGTATCACTACGCCCATGTTAACTCTATCAGCCTGTTTACCTTCAGAGGATGTCTACGCCGAAGTTTACAAGTGAACAGGAAATACGAAATACGCTGCTGGATGTTTCGTGGACAACTGTTTTGGACGCAAATATATCACCTTTCTAACAAATATTTTGTTTTGAGAAGAAAAACGAGCTTTATTTCATGTTCCAGGGAAGTTACCGGACCTACTTACGTGGGCTTGAGAAAGCGAGCCGAACCGGGATCAGCTGAGACTGTCAGAGGTAAGCCGCTGTCAACACACGTAACTTTTAGAAGGAAACCCATACAGATTAACATTAAAAAAAAGAAAAACGCACTATCCCTTTAATAGATCCATGGTCCTCACCAGGAGCTCTGATGTTTCCCACTGTGCAGATCAAACCAAACGTTTCCAAATACGATTGTACAAGTTTTACACTGCAGGAGATTAATTTAAAATGTTCTGCATAAATAAACTTTACATTACTAAACTTACAACATATAAACCATAACTACTATAGAGCCACTTCAGCCCGTCTGAGATTATAATGTGTTTAATGCCGCTTTGCACACATTTGTTTACGTTTTATAGAAATGAAACTTGACCACCACATGGGTCATTTGCATAAACTATAAACACAGAAAAAACCCCAGCTCTGTCCTTGTGCCATGATGCGGTCAGCTTCTGTCGGACTAAGTGGACGCGACTCAGTGAAATATGTGTGTTCTCTCTGTGACAGAGGATGTGGTGCTGATGGTGAGTCTGTAAATGGTGGAAAAGGTTTGTGGTTCTAGAAGCTTTGGTTGGCACCAACTTTCGGTATTCACGGCAGTAGACATCTGTCTGCTGTTCGTCCGACACCTTTAAAAAAAAAAAAAAAAAAAAGCTCTGTCTCCTCCGGGCTGTTGTTGCGCCGCCGTGTTGAATGAGACACACGAGGGGGAGGCAGGGGCGCGCACAGAGAAGGCAAACAAGCGAAGAGGTGAAATCAGAATTAAATATAAACATTATATGGATATATACAATATGTCAGTATCCATATCAAGTTTAAAAAACATCTCAATATATTTCAAATATCGAGATATCGCCCACCACTAATAGAAAGGTTTAATGCCATACTGTGAAACATTCTAGACAAAGCAATGTCTCCACGATGGAACGCATTTGACGGAACCCCCACCAAAAAAGCTACAATCTTGTTCAAAAGGTGTAGTGTATTTTTAAGCTTTTTTTTTTTTTTTAATAAAAGGTGCTGTAGCTGATGTTTACTGTCCTGTGATGTGTAAAAACAGAACCAGGTCATTCTAAACAGTTTGCAGTGGTCCAAAGTTCTTCCACACTTACCTTCTGAGCACCTTAGAAGAGCTTTTCTCAACTTTCAGAGGCCAGAGCAGAGTTCTGTCATCACGGTAACTAGTATGCTACATGTAACAGCGCACAAGCCTCACTTCCTGGTTCATGGATGATAAAAATGTTTTACAATTAGATGCAGACAGCACATAGTGGACTTGTATTGTAAAAGCAGATCTTGAGGTCAAAATATCTCTACTGGGGTAAGACGAATTTAACTTTTTTACATGAAAAATATTGGGTAACGTCTCTTTAAGGCTACAGCGAAATTGGGGTTAAATCAGGAAATATAAATGGACAACTAAACCAGGATTAAATCAGGATTAAAATGTCTGAAAGTTGAGAAAAGTACTTAATTAGTATGCTCTGAATGTATCAGGTAAGTCAGGAATAACTGCAAACTGTTTCAAATGAAATAATTCTGTTTTTCATGTTTTTTGAAGACAAAAGGACCAGGTACACTGTCTTAAAATTGCTAGAGTTTCATGTTTTGTGGTAATATTCATGTAGTAGTCGTTATATTACCATACAGAATAGATGCACGGTGTTGTTCAGGATGACGATTTTGGGGCGGGACTTGACTCCGTTCACAGCGCAATGAAGAAACGAAGCTCCGCCCTCTGACTCCACCTCCCCGGTCACACGGTACAGCTCTCCACCAATCTGAGGACAGGAAAAACAACACAGCAGGAAGATAAATACAGAAATATGGCCAATGTTTGGACAATTAAAGTTTAAGTTAAGATTCTACTATATACTTTTTAGTCACTGGACGTTTGTTACATTTTTGTAGACATTTAAATGAAATTATGAATAAAATTATGAATGGAATGTTCACATGTTGGTTAATTAGCAGCACTGTTATTCTCATGATAGAAAGAAGCCAATTTAAAGTGGGACTCTGCCCATAATCACATCAGTTTTGGATTGTTTTTAAACACTTGTATTTTGCACTGAAATTGACATTGAAAATAAAAATCATTAGGAACAATGGCAAAAGGAGAAATTCAATTTCTCCCCCAAAAAAGTGTGTTAAGTGTGTAGTTCCACTTGTGATGCAAAATCAACATTTAAAAAAGGTGCACTGTGTAACTTTTCTGGTGAAGAGTCGCTCACATGCTTGTCTCCATGGAGATGTTGTTATTGCTTTGTCTGGAATGTTCCATGGTATGATATTAAATACATCTCTATAGTATTTATTCATTTCCGGTGTTTCTATTGCTCAAAAATACTCAGACTCTCCACAGATCTGACCTGTACTGTAGCCTAAAACTGTCACATCCTTTGAGACAGATTTAGGTTTAATCTAGTGTGGAACATTCTAGACAAAACAATAAGATCTTCATGAAGACAAGTAGTTGACAGACCCTCCACCAGAAAAGTTGTGCAATGCACATTTAAGACGAATCTTCCAAATGACGAAGCTTTCTTTGTCATCCTATTTGGTCACAAAAGGGTAAAAAGTCAAACTAGCAGCTTTTGCCTTTACATAAGCAATTTCTCCCACCTGCATGGTGTAGCTCCCGTCCTTATTGTAGGTGACCACCACCTCCACCTCTGCAGAGACACAAGTTTAGAGCATCTCACCAGGTCTCACGCGCGCACACACACACACACGCACGCACGCACGCACGCACGCACACACGCACGCACGCACGCACACACGCACACACGCACACACGCACACACACACACACAGAGGAGTGACCATTATAAACAGAGCAGGTGAAGCAGTGACAGCAGCAGCAGATGGGGCACATTTTGGCCTTGATTTGACATTTAAAAGAAAACTGCATAATTTACAAAAGGTTGTTAAAGCATAAGAGGAGGGGAGAGGTAATTCATTATTCAAACAGAACAGAGGAGAGCCAAGGATATGTCACTGAAGCTGTACAGACTACTGCGGGGTTATCTGAAGACCACATGCACCTGTCCAACTTACAAATCTGATACGATCAATACTTCAGCAATATTCAGACTATTCAGAGCAAATGCTCAGAAATGCACCCAGACACAGGGAGAACATGCAAACGGTACAGACGTGTCCAGGTGCCTGGGAATCGAACCTGAGACCTTCTTCCTGTGAGGCAAGAGTGCTGGCCACTCAACCACTGTGCTGCACTGGGGCACCGTGTACACAGATGTTCACCACTATTCACCCAAAACAAAAGCCATACACCCACAAAGCTTCTGTATCCACACTAAACCTGTACTAAACCTGTGCTAAACCTGTGTTAAACCTGTGTTAAACCTGTGTTAAACCTGTGCTAAACCTGTGTTAAACCTGTGTTAAACCTGTGCTAAACCTGTGCTAAACCTGTGCTAAACCTGTGCTAAACCTGTGCTAAACCTGTGCTAAACCTGTGCTAAACCTGTGTTAAACCTGTGTTAAACCTGTGTTAAACCTGTGCTAAACCTGTGCTAAACCTGTGCTAAACCTGTGTTAAACCTGTGCTAAACCTGTGCTAAACCTGTGCTAAACCTGTGTTAAACCTGTGCTAAACCTGTGCTAAACCTGTGTTAAACCCGTGTTAAACCCGTGTTAAACCCGTGTTAAACCTGTGTTAAACCCGTGTTAAACCTGTGTTAAACCCGTGCTAAACCCGTGTTAAACCCGTGTTAAACCCGTGCTAAACCTGTGCTAAACCTGTGCTAAACATGTGCTAAACCTGTGTTAAACCAGAGCAGACTCACTCTTGTCTCCGAGCTGCAGACGCATGTTTCTGTTCAGCTCCAGGTTCAGTCTGAAGCCACTGCTGGAGCTGAATGGAGAGAATGGGTCTAGAAAGAAGAGCACTTATTTAGCATCTGTGTGGCATAAAACGTAGTCATCTTCATGGAGAATGTTCCAGAGTATGGTTTCAACTTTCCGTTTCCATAGAAACATGCAGATGATGCTCCAGCGTTATTACCATTAGACTGCTGTGTGAATCTGTGAGTGCCTCTCTGCTCCTGCAGCACCAGGCCCAGGGCGGCCTGACACAGAGTGTCCCCAGACGGCGCCCTTGGAGCGGGGAACAGGTCGGCGTAGTGCTGGGGAATGAAGCTGGTGCTCACGTTTCCTGCCTCAAACTCCGGATGAGACGAGAGACTCAGCAAAAAGTCTATGTTTGTGTTCAGGCCCACAATCTGGAAACAGAGGAAGAAATGAAAGTCGTCAATCAAGTTCCATTTCATCCTTCCTGACCACCAGAGGGCGGTGCTGAAAGCACTGAATATTCAGAGTCACACCTGTGACCCAGGATGACGCCCCGGAGGTAATATAGTCATATATTATAATATAGGTAATATGTCATCTGTGACTCTCTTCCTCATTTCTTCTCGTGTGCGGTTCATACTACATGGCATTAGCCATAGCTCAGAACTTGTTTGTCTACTGTCGCCGGAAGCCCTTTCACCGTCTTGGTAGGAGCCGCAGATTTCCGCCCTCCGAAGGCTACGACATTCTGCTTTTTGCGAGGATTGAGGTACTGCTTTCAATATTTTAAAGCCTTTTGTTTGTGATGGCCGAGTTCGCGCCCCCTCTCCAAACACTCGGCTTTTGAGATACACTAATCTGCTCTTGGTGAAGGCTGCGTGCACGCACCCTCTCACATCGAGTACATTTTGCTAGCAGTACACTGCAGACTGTCTATTGCTAACTATAAAGTATTTTGGTTAATTTCTCTCTGGCGACAGTCGCATTCACGCACCCTCTCCCATTGGACCATTTAAGTTAGTTACCCTGTAGATGGCCAATTGCTAACGTTGTTAGCCATTTTCATTCTACTGTACTATTGATGAATTTTGGTCTACTTGATTTTGGCCCCAATTGGTGATGGCAGCGTTTGCGCCTCCACTCCCAGTTCTGTTTTTTTTTGCGAGCCACATACTACCTGCTATGATTAGCAGGTGTTCATATTGTGCATCTGTACCTTGGTTGGTGAAGGCCGTGTTCCCACCCCCTCTCCCACCTTGGTTTTCTCTGCTTACCAATTGACTGCTGTCTAGCTGTCTGGTTTTCTCATCTGTACTGGTTGTGCTCGACCGATCGGATCAGATTGATGGACGGCTCTCGTTGTGTGGCCTGTGGGTCCACGCTTCAGGTGGATGATGGTCATGACCTGTGTGTCTCGGCCCTGATTACTTGAGGGAGGCATTGTCTGATAACCCATGTATGAACTGCAGTTACATGCCACTTGCTGTCAGGGTGGCAAGGATGGCACAGCTAAACCCTGCAGGTGGTTGTGATCTCCCACCGTTGGGGCAGGTACCATTGCCCCTTTTGAAGTGTTAAAAACACCGTCCTGAGTCTACGATTACAAGAGCTCCTCCAAAAAAGAAGCCCAGTTCCGATAACGATCTTGCATCTAAAGTGGAGCAGTTGTCTGCCGACTTGGAAGCAATGAAGTCCTTATTGCAGGCTCATCCTATGGACACAGCTGCTTCAGAGACTGGGACGTCTTCCCAATCAATGCCTGTTCTGACCCCGGAGGATTATGTGTTCTCTCTGGCAGCATCTGCCCCTCATTTTCAGGATGAGGAGGATGCACCATCCTCCCGTGTTTCTGAGGATGGTTCGTATTCTTCCACGCAAAGCCTTGGTAGTGACTCAGCCAATAGCTCCATGTGAGATGTTATGTGCAGAGCTCTGAATCGTTTGCGGCTGGAAAATCCAAAGCCTGAACAGCCTGGCCGTAGTACTTTCTTTAGATGCTGGCGTGCCCCCACACCCTTTGCTGTACTCTCTGTGGAGAATCAGAGAGACATGTCTGTTGGAGGGATCCCAGTGCTTTCTCCAGGCTCTCGTCAGATGGCCAGATTTTGGCTGCTATGCACAATGCATCGGCAGCTGGTCTGGATCGCATGCCTGCTGTTGAACCGGCTGTGACTTCTCTCATTGTTTCACCTGAGGAGGCCCTGCGGCAAGATGTTAGGTGTTCGAGACTCCAGCCTGGTGATGGATGGCATTATCACCAAAGCGTACAACTCTGGTGTGCAGGCTGGTCGACTGGGCAATTCTTTGGCTCACTTGCTTTTGGCCCTCTCTGCCTCCCTCCAGGAGGGTGATAATGCTGCAACAGCTGCTGAATTTAGTTATGCGGCACTGCAGGCTTTTGCACTGATGTCAAGGGAGCTTTGACGTGTTGTCTTTTCTGGTTCAGGCTCGCTCAATCTACCCTGACGGAGGCATGCCTCAGGACCCTCCGCAGTGTGCCTGTGGAACCCGGGCAGTTTTTTGGTTCAGCTGCCTTGGAGGCATTGGAACGGACTGTTCATGCTCGACAGACAGGGCAGCAACTTTCTGGCCTCAGCAGACCTATGCCTCCTCCTCGGCAACCTAGGTGCCCGATTGCTGGCCCCAGTGCTTGGCTCGGCAGTGATTGGCCTAGTGATGGACGCTTTCCTCAATACAGGCCTGGCAGGACTTTTCGTAGTGAACCTCACCAGCCAATGCAGCGGCCCAGAACTTCAGACACTGACCCCATGGAGGGACAGGAGCTATTTGTCACAGGGGGTTCCCATGGGTCTGGTGGTGTGTCGCAGGGAGGTGGTCACCAGACGCCTGCCTCAAAAGATGAGGTGCTGTATGGCAGCACAGGGCAGCTTAGGGGGTTTGGTCTGCCAGAGATCGCTTAGACCACACAAATGTCTTGAGTTGTGGGCTGTCCATTTAGTTCTCAGGAGCTTTCTGTCACACCTGAGAGGAAAACATTTTCTGATTCGGTCAGACAACACTTCGACTGTTTATTACACCAACCATCAGGGGTGTATCAGATCAGCACGACATTTCAGGGTGTCTCGAGATCTGTTAACATGGGCTGGATCTCATCTGTCCACACTGCGAACAGTGCATTTACCGGGAGATGGAAATCAAGTGGCGGATTATCTTTATCGGAGGGAACCTCCTCCAGGGGAATGGCGTCAGAGGAGGTGCACAGGATCTGGAACCTGTTTGGGTGGGCAGAGGTAGATCTGTTTGCCTCAAACAGTCCACTTACTGTCCTCTGTGGTTCTCCCTCGTGAGGGAGCCAGGTTCTCCGCCTTTCACACTGGGTTGTTGAGACCATTCACCATGCCTACAGCATTGCAGGCCGCGACCCTCCATCTGGGGTGAGGGCCCATTCTACTAGAGGCTTCTCTGCTTCATGGGCAGCCATGAGAGGGGTCCCTTTGGAGACGATATGTGCTGCTGCATCTTGAGCTTCACCAAGCACATTTGACAGATTCTACAACATCAATGTGGTCTCTCCCGATCCTCTTGGCGTGGTTCTTCATGAATCTCTGGGCTCCTCTCAGTGAGGTATTTGCTCAGTATTCTTCGTGACATAGCTGGTATTAGTCATTCAGTGCTTTCAGCACCGCCCTCTGATGGTCAGGAGGGATGAAATGGAATGAAAGTTACATATGTAACTACGGTTCTATGAATCCCAGATGACAGCCAGAGATTCTCTGTCACTCAGGATCCTTGTGTTTCTGCGAGAAGATTCTGTAAGGAACAGAGTCACGGATGATGGGGGACTATATTACCTCCGGGGCGTCATCTTGGGTCACAGGTGTGACTCATTTGGTATTACTACTCGAACTGCGCATGTGCGAAGGGAACATTCAGTGCTTTCAGCACTGCCCTCTGGCGGTCATCTGGGATTCATAGAACTGTAGTTACATATGTAACTTTCGTTTTAATACTAGCTGTTACATCTCAAATGTTACTGTACATTTCAAATATACTGCGATTATTTTTTCGAGATTTTAACCATGTTATAATTGCTTCCCCTTCTCATTTACTCTCTTGAATTAAGCACATAATGCAGTTCATAATAAAACCTGTCGCCTCAAAATACTCAATAATCGTACAGATTTCTTATTGTACCAAGAGATTTCAGGCTTATGTTTTTTCTCTCACGTTGTATTGTCTTAAACAGTATCTGAGTTTCTTCAGAGCGGCCGATCGGTCCTCTCCCCAAACCACCAGTTTAGCGATCATGGGGTCATAGTGAGCAGACACTTCATCTCCTGTGAAAAGAAAAGAAAGAAAAAGAGAGAAATTTTATTTTATCAAATGCTAAAATCTGTGTTGCTCATTATATTTTATAGATCCATAAGGGTATCGATTTTGAGATGGCACTACAGGCGTGTACATGTCTATCAAACATACATACACAGTAGCTGTATACGATATGCATTATGTGTATAGTTGTATGAATATTCAGCATGGTATAAAACTACAGAACAACTACACTGACTCATTCATTCAACACATGCTCATTATTCAATTCTATAGTGTTTTTTGTATAACTACTGTATGAAGAACAGACTTTTTTGTGATTGTGCTTTTGAGATTAAAGGGTCCATATTAGGTTATTTTCTCATCTTTGTTCTAATGTTGTTTCCTCATCACAAACAGACCTGGAGTTGTGTTTTGTTTCATTCACACGTTTAATACAAATTCTGCAGATTTAAGCCGAGTTCTTCTCTTAAAATGAAAACACTCTGTTCCCCTTTGTGATGTCATGTGGTAATACAGGAAATGTTCCATTGCGTTTTTAAACTCTACTAGAATCACTGGAATGATTTCATCCTTGGAATTGCCAGTCTCTACTGAACTAAAGACAAAATGTAGCTGTCAACTTGAAAACTACAACTTCATGACATCACAAGATGGAAGAGAGCATTTTGGGCTTTAGTGATGTAGACAGACTAATAATAACAGGGATGAAAGTGACCAGTAATGAAAGTGACCCTAGATGCTCTGAAATGCAATCTGGGGTCATTCCAGCCAATAAAAACTAAGATGTCAACCACCGATTTTGGGGGGATTCCCTTTCCCCCTCTTGATGATCCCACTTTACACTACCTTCTCACAAAATTTTACAAATATAAATGTTTGCAATAAAGTAAAACTGTAAATCAAAGCACAAACCACATTTTATTCACAAGTACTAGTGGTGACATACACATACCTGGTACTTACAAGTATATGTATTTTAATTTTCATAACTCTATCTCCACTTTATCTGATAAATGTTAATTTTAATCTTAAAATAAGCCAACCAAACTGTACTGCACTTAAACACTCTGTGTCCCATTTTTGGACCCTCACCCACAGTTTGACGATCCCTTCTTTGATTTTTTTTTTTTTTTCTTTAAACCCGTTTTTCAACTTCCTACCTGGAGTCACATTTTCTTACAGGTTTTGCAGTGGTATTTACCTCTGCACATTTACCACATGCATGGCAACCACATGTCGCGGTATGCCAGCTCTGTGCTGTAGGCCTGCTCTGTGCAAACACTGTAACATAAATTTAGATTAGTTTTTGCTTTGCACTTAGCCTTGCACTTCTAGTGAGAGGGCATTGAGGATGGAGCCTATGTGCGCTATGAGCAGGAGGAGCGAAAGCGTGAAAAGGCGAGCAGCAGCGCGCTGAAGTGAGGCAGACGGACAGGTAGGATGTTTTATAAAGTTTAACCTGCTCTGTGATACACGCTGGTACGCAAAGGTACACGCTGTTGCGAACAAGCTGCGCACACTGGGGGCGCGTGTGGTGACGTGCCGCGCATGCTGCAGTGAGAAGCCCCGCGTGGTCCACACACCAGTTAAAGGTCCCATGGCATTAAATTTTCACTTTCTGAGGTTTTTGAACGTTAATGTGAGCTCCCCTACCCTGTTTAGGCCCCCCCCCCATGGCTAAAAGTTGCGAAATGTCTAAACTGAGCATTTGCGGTCCTTTTCTGCGTTACACAAAACCAGTGTTCAAACGGGCGAGTTCGGACAAGGCACCTTTTTGACGTCAGATCGGCAAATGCAGCTCCAGCCCCTCCCTCTGTCTCCGCTCAGCGTCCCTGTATATCCCGCCCATAGAGTTTGGACTGTGAATGCGCTACAATGCGAAATGCGTTTTTTTATTTGCCTGGAGGCACGTCCGAGTGTTTCTAGGCTCGCAAGTCCCTTACCCGACCCTCTGGACCTCTGAAATACCAGTGGTTTAATTTTATTTTCTGTGTAAATATGCTTTTCATTGCAAAGTCTCCCATCTGTCTTCCTGTGTTAAACACGGAAGAGAGGAGACGAGCTGCAGGGGAAACCCGCCCCTTAGCCAATCTGTCCTTCTCATTTGCACTGAAGCAGCAACACTCAGAATAAAGCATTTTAGGCACATATCTAGCCTCATGAAGACTGTCAGAGTCATATCTCATGCAGTGAGTGTTGATTTTGAAGAAGGATTCATTTACAGTATTAGGGAACCATTAAGGAGCCATATAAAAGCATCAAGAAGTACCATGTCATGGGACCTTTAAAGTTTATTGCCAACGGCAGCGGCCGTAATGAAATATGATCACAATCATCTCGAGAACAAGTCTCGTCGAGTACTACGACACTACAATCTACCCACACTACCTTGGCAATCAACTGGTCGATTGCGATCGAACCCGTTTTACACACTATCACACGGTAATACGGGACAAAGTACGTCCCTATTCAGCTCAATACTGGACGCATACTTTTGTTTCTGAATACGGGACGATTCCGTTTTTCAAGGAATGGTTGGCAACCCTAAACACAACTATACATACAGTATATATACACACCCAAAATGTTTCTCAACGAATTTGCACTTAAATAAAAAATGACCCAGGCGGCTGACAAAAAAGTGGAAATCCGCCAAAAAGCGGACATTTTTCATCCCTGTAATAAAGGGTTACTCACTTACTGTGTGGATGAAACTAAACAACTCCAGGCATCAGATGAAGAAAAGGGGGTCTCTACCCCATTTCTTCACTGGGTCATAAAACAGTAAAAAGTAGCAGCACAGGTGCTCTTCGAGGGTGAAATTTGAAATCTGGACAGAATGTTGCCCTTACTGAAAAATGTAAAAGTGGGCAAGGAACAACCCCGAGGCACACCGACTGAATATATTATGGTCTTCATCGGGGCATAATGATTGCAGTGTAATTGTATTTAATGACACCTGTGTAATCTGTTCCACCCATTTTTCAGTAAGGGCAACATTCTGTCTAGATCACAACTCCGGGTATGTTTGTGAGGAAGTAACGACAGTCTAACATGACATAAGGGTCAATTTTGCGTAATATAGGACCTTTAAATTGTTTTTTTAAATACTAAATGTTCATAAATGTACCCAACCAAATGAACCAAACTTTTATATGGTGCCATTTTGAGAACCGTTGACTATTCAAATATAATATTTTGTTTTGAATTGCTATGGAGACGGACTTCACTTTTCATCATTCTGAAACCCATGGATAGATTATTACACTTGAGCTTTATCCTGTGTGCCTCGTACCTTCTCTGACCCCCGTCTCGATCCGTGTGCTCTGGTCCGCAGCGGGTGTCGACAGGTGCAGCAGGGGGCCGGCTCCTGGCAGGAAGTCGTTGTTGGGGTCTTCAGCGTAGATTCTGGCCTCAAATGAGTGTCCCTTTAAGATGATGTCATCCTGAAGCAGCGGGAGCCGCTCCCCTGCTGCCACCTACAGGCCACAGGAGGAAACATCAGGCAGAGTCCTTGGATGGTCCCTCTCCCCTCAGATGAATCAGGAGCAGACAGGGGCAGGCAGGAGCAGACGGGGGCAGACGAGGGCAGACGGGGGCAGACAGGGGTAGACAGGGGCAGACAGGAGCAGGCAGGGGCAGACAGGAGCACACAGGAGCAGACAGGGGCAGGCAGGAGCACAGAAGAGCAAAGAAATGCGTCCTCTGCATTTGACCCATCCTTCAGTGTCTCTGGGTTACACTTTTAAGGAGCAGTGGGGCCATCTGCAAATCTAGAGCTAGTCTTGGTCAGAAGTACCTTGGTTGGAGGATTTGACCTATCGTGCATGTTTTGGGTTACATTCCACCAACATTTTAAGTCTTCAAAGTTCTAATATAGTATATGAAATGCACACTACCATATGTAAGAAATGAATATAACAAATAATTGTTTCTTCTTCATTTGTTTTCCCTCTTTTAATATTTTATATTATAACAGATCTACTTGCTACTTGAATTTTTTTTTTTATCACTTGATGTTGCCACTCACTAGTGTCCTGCGTCAAACACGTTTTGTTCCTCACTACAGTTATTCCAAATGCAATATCTCCTTGTGCATAGCCTCCATCGTCCTGAAAACCTGTTGTTGTCATGTCTGGTTCTCACCCGGAGCTGCCACTCCACCAGGTCGGTCCCTGTGATCATCTCTGACACAGGGTGCTCCACCTGCAGCCGAGTGTTCATCTCCATGAAGTAAAAGTTGTGCTGCGCATCCATAATGAACTCCACCGTCCCTGCACAGAGACAGGGGATACACAGACATATGAATGTGTTTTATTCACATACAGAGCTGCATTTTAGTTTAAAATGTTACAATATACTTCAGTATAAAAAGTAAGTAACCTCTAAATTTCCTATTCTTTTTTTATGCATGTTTTCATTTTGTTTTATTTTTTAGTCTAACAAACAGGGGTCCAAATTTTAACAGTACAATGTAACCTGGGGCCTAATCTAATGTCTTATATTGTAATGGGCAGCCCTTAGGTTAAGAATTCCTTCCAAAACAGACTGAAGTTCAGACTTCAGTATTTAAAAGCTGGTGTTTTCTCAAATTCTCCATTGAAATGAATGGTAATTCTGCTAATACAGTTAACACATGATATAAAGACGGCCGAATTGTGTAAAATGCTCAATGTTCATGTGACCTGAGATATATTTTTATGGGGTCATACCAGCTTGTCAAAGCCTGATCTCGTGTTGGTGGTGGTCGAAGGGGCCGATGGCGCAGATTGGCAGCCTCACTTCCATCAGTCTGCTCCAGGGCAGCTGTGACTACAACAGTATTTCACCACCACTGAGTGTGGAGTGAATGAACAATGAACTGTAAAGTGTATTTGAGAAAAGTGCTATAAAACTGATCCATTTTTATTATTACTACTATATTTCTATATTTTACTTTTATTTGTACGCAAACATTTATATAATTATACCTTATTTGACCAGCCACTTCTTATTTTGAATGCATTATTACCATTTATGTTTTTGCTCTTTGGTGTGACATAGACGGACGCAGATAAATTTTACTGATCCAGGGAAATTATTTGGACACAGCAGTTCACACATCACAATATATAATAACAAAGAGCAAAAATATAACACATTCAAAATAAGTAGCAGAAATAGCAAGACTGGTTTAAAATAAGGCATAATTATTTAAATGTACAAATCAAAATAAAGAAATGCGAAGATTGCTGAAAAAAACTGTTTGTTTTGGTATATTCATAACAATATGAATGAAACAATAAAATACAAGTAAAAAATGGAAATATAGTAATACAAATACATGTCAGCTATATACAAGAAGTCGGACGGAGAGGTATATTGTTCAGTGTTCATGTGCACCAGCAAATCACACTGCACTGATTCTGTAGCTTTATAACAGCTTTGTGGTCTGTATAGAATTTATTTGCTGTGAGAGGAACAATACAACCCGAATGATGATGGCGGCACCTACAGCGGGAGCTCCTTTAAAGCTCCGAGTCTGTAATGTAAAGAAAGATGTTATTTCCTTCTCACCTGCTCCCACGTAGTCCACAGCTTTCGCCGCTCGAACAGCTGCTTCTCCAAGTCTTCTCCGAACCTCACCGCTGATGCCAGGCTGAAAATCACAAACAAACACAAACACTTCAATAAAAATAAACCATTTCATCTTTATTTTATCTTACATAAATAAATACTTACACCAGGAGCTTCTTCTATAATTTTCTGGTGTCTTCTTTGAACGCTGCAGTCTCGTTCAAACAGATAAACTGCGTTACCGTGCATGTCCCCAAAAACCTGCACCTCCACATGTCTGCAACAGGAAAGAGGAAAAAGAACAGGGATTAAAGGGATAGTGCGGGAGGGGTTTTTTATGTGAATCTGTATGGGTTCCCCTCTAATAGTGTCGTGCTTTAAAGGGATAGTGTGTTTTTTGTTAATCTGTATGGGTTTCCTTCTAAAAGTTTGGGACGCAAATATATCACATTTCGGACAAATGTTTTGTTTTGAGAAGAAAAACAAGCTTTATTTAATGTTCCAGAGAAGCTACCGGACCTCCCTATGTGGGCTTGAGAAAGCGTGCCGAACCGGGATCAGCTGAGAGTGTCAGAGTTAAGCCGGTGTCAACACACGTAACTTTTAGAAGGAAACCCATACAGATTAACATTTTTTTAAAAACGCACTATCCCTTTAACACTGGCTTACCTTTCACCACGTCGTCTGAGCCCGGTTCTGCTCCGGTTCTGGAGCTGAGGAACGTAGGTCCGGTAAGTTCGCCGGGACATTTAATAAAACTTGTTTGTCTTCTCAAAACAACATTTGTCCAAAAAGTGATATATTTGCGTCACAAACAGTTATCCGATAAAAATTCAGCAGCCTAATTCGCATTGGTGCCATTTTCTCTCGATTTGTATCACTGCGCGCAAAGATTAGCAGTATTAGCTTTTCACTTTTTAGCGGATGTTTAAAGGGACAGTGTGTAAAATTTTTACCCGTTAATTACCGAAATTGAAAACACCCATTCAAAAATACAGTGTTTTCCAAGCCTTTTCACTTCCATCATGAAATCAAAGTATTCTGTTGGACTTCGATATAGTCACATAAAAGGGGGATCTTCCCCATGTGGAGGCAGCCATTTTGATTATGAGAGCTGCAGAAGGACATTTGGGCTCCGCCTTCGCTGTTTTCTTTATACAGTAGTTGTCGGCAAGAGCTCGTGGTTTCACACAACGAGATAGTACGCGTTTGGATAAACAAGGACAAGCATGTTGCCGGATCACACTTACTCCGCACATACATCGCAGGAGCAAGCACCTTCATCTAAGAGGAAAAGAAGGACATAGTACCTACCGCGGCTGGGGCTTTATTGCAGAAGGGGCCCGCACCCCGGGTTCAGACCGCCCTCAGCCCTCTGGTTCCCGATTCCCCCCACCCGCGCACAGCACCGGGTGCGCTTCATGCATGTGCACAGTTCGTGCGCGGCTGCCGGTGAACACACCTCCGGGTACGCAGAGCTGTCCGCGTTACGTCTTGCCTGGGTGACCCTCGAGGTCTGCCGTAGCTAGAACAGGAATTGCAATACCCACCATCGACCAATGCGCCACCAATCCTACACACTCTCCCTTTAAGGCGGATGCGGTACGGCAACATCCACTGTAAGCGGATGTTTACAAGTGAACAGGCTAATAGAGCTAATCAGCGCGCAGTGATACAAATCAAGAGAAAATAACCCCAATGTGAATTAGGCTGCTGAATTTTTAGCGGACAACTGACGCAAATATATCACGTTTTGGACAAATGTTGTTTTGAGAAGAAAAACAAGCTTTATTAAATGTCCCCGTGAATTTACCGGAACTATGAGCTATGGAACCAGAGGAGAACTGGGCCCAGATCACGCTGTCATCGGTAAGTCAGTGTTAATCTCACGACACTGTTGAAGGGGACGCCATACAGATTCACATCAAAAACAATATACCTAATAGTATAGTATATAATAGTTGTTGTTTTTTTAATTATGAAAATCTAGAAAAAAAATCCAGATGTCATTCCAAGTTTGTCACCTCTGATACACTTTAAAATGCATGGAAAATCCTAACTAACTGAAGAGTAAAGCAGTAAAGCTAGAAGGGCTGTGGCTGCTGACTACACACTGAACAAAAAATAAATAACAAACACAAAACATGTCATTAAATCTAGGGCTCTCCTTGTGATGTCATGTAGTGGTAGTTAATTACTGGTAATCACATTTTAATTGAATCTTTTGAATAAATTCTCATTAAAAACAGTTTGAAGCAGACTTTTGGATAAACAAATTGTACTGTTCTGTGTGTTATATTATATTACATCACATTAATATAAAAATCAAGCTTTAACAACAGGAGGAAAATGTGATTTATGTATTCATTTATATTTTAAATTGTTTTATTATTTTGTTATTATTTACTAACTTTTTTTTTTGCCATATCACCCAGTCCTGATCATATGCAACAGAATTTGATTGTAAGATTGGGTGCATGTGAGCCTTTCCTTAATTAAAAAATACAAATTGACATCCCCAAAAATCTGATGTGGGCTACATAAGACATTATATCAGCTATAAAAATCCATCAGGCACTCCTTAGTTAAATTTAAACAGTTTCTACAGCTAAAACACAGGTGACGGTGTTGGGCTTAGTAAATATAAAAGTACCTGGGATCTTCTACAAACTTCTCCACCAGCATTACGTCATCATTGAAAGACTTCCTGGCTTCTCGTCTCGCAGATTCTAACTGCTCCAAGAAATCCTTTTCCGACCAGGCAATACGCATCCCCTGTACACAGACACAAAAATAAGTTTAAAAGTAAGAAACAAAACATACAGAACATTTCACTTAAAGGTCCCATGGCATGAAATTTTCACTTTCTGAGGTTTTTGAACGTTAATGTGAGCTCCCCTACCCTGTTTAGGGCCCCCTCCCCCATGGTTAAAAGTTGTGAAATGTCTAAACTGAGCATTTGCGATCCTTTTCTGCGTTAGAAAAAAATCAGAGCTGAAACGGGCGATTCTGAACAAGGCAACTTTGTTACGTCAGATCGAAAAAAGAAATGCAAATGCAGTTCCACCCCCGTCTGTCTGTACTCAGCGTCTGTGTAAATCACGCCCAGAGAGTTTGGACTGCGGAGGAGCTACGCAATGCGAAATGCGTTTTTTTATTTGCCTGGAGGAACTTGCGAGTGTTTCTAGGCTCGGAAGTCCTTTATCTGAGCCTGTGGATATCTGAAACAGCAGTGGTTTAATTTTATTTTCTGTGGAAATGTGTTTATTTTTCAATGGAACGCTTCTCATCTCTCCCTCCGTGCAAAAACACGGAAGTGGGTCACAGCGCACAGCTGAAAAGGAAAGAGCGGAGAGTTTGGTCACGCCCCCACCCCCTACTATAGGCCATTTCTGTCCTCCTCATTTGCATTCAAGCAACAACGCCCATAATGGACTGTTCCAGAGTGACATTTATGACTCTCTCATCTTATCCCTCTCTCTCATGCACTGAGTCTTGATTTTGAAGAAGGATTCATTTACAGTATTAGGGAACCATTAAGGAGCCATATAAAAGCATCAAGAAGTACCATGTCATGGGACCTTTAAAGGCACTGTACCTGATTTTTTCTCTTAAAAACATGAAAAACAAATCTAGTTCATTAGAAACAGTGTGCAGCGGTCCAAAGTTATTCCTCATTTACCTTATGCATTCAGAGCATCCGAATGATTCACTGTGATGAGTTTATAAGAACAGCATGCCAACTGTGCACTTCCTGATTATCGAACAATAAAATCCTTTCAAAATAGTTGCAGACAGTGCACAGTTGTATATGTACTGGGGCAAGACAGTTTTTACTCAAATACATGGAAAAAAAAAAAAAAAATCAAGTACACGACCTTTAAAAAGTACAGTGTGCAACTTTTCCGTTTGAGGGTCTGTTAAGCGCTTTTCTCTATGGAGATGTTATTGCTTTGACTGGAATGTTTCACAGGATGTCATTAACGTGTAGTCAGGGGAGGCAGGTGAGGCCGTGCCTTAAAGGGACAGTGTGTAAGATTTTTACCCGTTAATTACTGAAATTGAAGATACCCATTCAAAAATACATTGTTTTCCAAGCCTTTTCACTTCCATCATGAAATCAAAGTATTCTTTTGGACTTAGATATAGTCACATAAAAGGGGGATCTTCCCCATGCAGAGGCAGCCATTTTGAATACGAGAGCCGCAGAAGGACATTTGGGCTCCGCCTTCGCCTTCGGCAACGCTCGTGGTTTTGGGTAAACACCACAAGCATGCTGCCGGATCAGACATTGTAATGGATCTAACACGTGTTTTGGACTAAATGGTTTTACTGGATTTTATTCGCTGGATCCTTACGGACAAATTGAGAGCAAGTTTATGGTGAAATACAGAGTTTGACCTGTGCAAAGCATTCTAAGGTTAGCTAACCTTGTTTTGTGCTTTTCCGTATAAAAGCCCCATGTGCTCGGGGAGTGATTGTTGTGCAGGGAAATTAATTGCATAGTCAAAAAGAGGAGACTGTAAGGTTTCATTTGATGTGTAGAGTGTCATGGTACATGATCGGGAATGTGTGTTTTCATGAGAAAAGAAAAGAAAAAATAACCAGGACCGCGCAGCGCGCGGCTCGTGCGCGCGCGCCCGGGTGACCCTCAAGGTCTGCCGTAGCTAAAACAGAAAGTGCAATAGCGCCATCCACCTATGCGAAACGAATCCTACACACTGGGGCTTTAACTGTCAAAAATGAAAAATTAAATTAAATTGTTATATTTGTCCAATGATTTGTACTATAAAGTTATTTTCTATTTAACTTCACCATTAATTTTTTAATTTTTTTTTTTTTAATTCAAAAAGCGCTGAATTTTCACTTTTACCATTCAAATAGTGAGAAGAGACGTGTGGAGAGGCACCAGCCGGTCGTGCCTCACATGGAATGACTGTGCTGTAGCTCAGCAGTGACAGATTCTGCGCTAAGCGGTGATGAAAAGGGGTGGGTGAGGCACGTAGTTACCTGGCCTCATGGTAGAGGCACTCGTGAGCAGAGGGATTCTTCTGCAACTCCTGGGGCAGCGGATTAGAATAAGTGACAGCAAGATACAATTGTGACGCACCACGGACTTTGAGCCCTCATGTCGGCATTACAGATTCCGAGAGAATGCGATTTTTGTAATTTTTTTTTTCAAAATTTGTGATTTTCGTTTTTTTGCAGAATGTGCTAGTTGAGATCATGAAGAAGCCTCTCCATGTTTCAGATAACAGCATTAGTGACATTAAAAACATACATTTTTAATTTCAAATAGGCTTGTTTCTGGGAAAGAAACAGGGCGTGTATAAATCAACATAATTTTCCCACGCTCGCGCGCCCGCCAATCCAGTTACGAGGAGCGCTATAGGAGTTTCCCCTGTTCACCAATCAG
The DNA here is from genome assembly GCA_036785185.1 of Paratrypauchen microcephalus. NCBI lineage: Eukaryota > Metazoa > Chordata > Actinopteri > Gobiiformes > Gobiidae > Paratrypauchen > Paratrypauchen microcephalus. Next base: position 2,709,447 of record JAVJIX010000077.1, on the reverse strand, counting down.
CTGTGAGGAGCTCCTGAATATGTAAGCGGGACTGCAGGACACTAAAGGACATGAAAATGGACTTTTAACTTCTGCTTGGACACATGACGCGTTCGGGACACGTCCATTTCTCCGGAGCTCGTGTACAGAGTGCAATTTAGCTCCGAAACACGCGCCAACGGCACTGCTCTGCAGCCCCGGGTGTACGCGCGAGGCGAGATCGAACCCCGGGCCCCGAGCTTCGCGCGGCTAGCCCGCGGCCCGGGCCCCGAGCCACAAACCAGCCGCATGAAACGAGCAGCGGCACGCAACGGCCCAATCCTGGTTCAGTCCCGGTCCAGTCCCGGTCCAGTCCCGGTCCAGTCCCGGTCCAGTCCAGGTCCAGACCTGGTCCAGACCTGGTCCAGACCTGGTCCAGACCTGGTCCAGACCTGGTCCAGACCTGGTCCAGACCTGGTTTAGTTCTGGTCTAGACCTGGTCCAGTCCACGTTTAGTCCTGGTCTAGTCTCTTAGCCAATCAGGACAGAACACAATGTTACACTATAAAAAATAAAAAAAAATTAAAAATCGAAAAAAATAAAATAAAAAATCCGCGAACCGCGATAGAGCGAGGGATTACTGTATTTTGTTATTCAGCATCAATACATTTGTCTGCTTTTTACTAAGGAATAATTAATTGAGGAATATACAATATAATAATACTATGATATATTTCTGACTCAGTGTTATGTATACTATAGCTTATATTCTTAAAGACCCTATTGAAACACTAAAATTCAGGTGAAAAACGCCGCTTATCAGTTAATCGTTAATCGATCGATTAGGTCAATCAACTATCAATTAATGAATTAATCGATAATTTGCATTCCTAATATATATACTATGCTATATTATGTGCAATCCGAAATTCATTTGAGCAGTATTACCTCCTGTGAAATACTCCTTAACTCATTGGCTGCCGGAGACGTCTATAGACGTTCGGGCGAACCCAACCGTTGATTGCCAGAACGTCTATAGATGTTCAACACGTTTTTCAGCGGGGGTTGCTAGGTTACAGCCTGGAGCAACTTTTGAGGTGTAATTCACGTCTCTCAACCTGTAGATGGCGATCTTGTATCATTATTTGCCGATCAGAGCCGGGGAAGAAAGGAGGAGTGCAGTGTGTGTATAGATGTGTGTAAGATGGCGAGGCCAGCGAACCCGGAAAAGCAGATAACTGTTGATCAGCGCCTATGGAGCGATCAGATCGCTCTTGGGACCCAGGATCCTGGATCAGAGGATCGCAGAGACAAGCCGGATCAAGCAGAGAGGTCTGAGCAGAGATCTGCTGTGCCCGAGGAGGGGGCGTGTCCTGTGTGCGCTGCACGGACCAGGGAGTCTCCTCAGAACTACGACAGCTCCAAAGAAGACGTTTACTGACTTGGAGCAGTAATGGTGCTGTATGGTAATTGTAATGAATGAAGTTGTGTGTGTGTGTGTGTGTGTGTGTGTGTGTGCGTGCGTGCGTGCGTGCGTGCGTGCGCATGTGCGTGCGTGCGCGCGTGCGTGTGTAGCTGTGTGTGTGTGTAAAGGTTTATGCATGGGCTTGTGTGTATGTACATATATATATATATATATGTGTGTGTGTGTGTGTGTGTGTGTGTGTGTGTGTGTGTAGGTGTGTGTGTGTGTGTGTGTATTAGTTTTTATTATGGGTCTGTACTCTGGGCCTCAGACAAAGCCTCAACAAAGTTCTATTTTATATGAAAAGATATTATTATATCCTGTAAACATCTCTTGGCACTATTCACAGAGCCTTATATTCTTATATTTGTAAATAAAAAATGTACTTTGTCATCAAAAATCTCTTTCTCTGTTATTTTAGATGTTTGAGGTGTCACTAAATCAATAAATATTGATGTCAAAGTCACTGATCTGCTCGAAATCCTTCTCTGAACTCAACGCTCGTTTTCTCCATTTCTTGCTCAAAAACCAGTGTTTTTGCTGAAACTTCCCTATGTTCTACTATCAGTTATTTGAGAACCGAAAAGGTTAGAAACATAATTTTTTTTCCAGGTGAAAGAAGAGAGTCTAGGCTTTATTTTGATGTGTGCCATGTTTATATAGTCAAAGAACTCAGTATTCTGTGAGTCTTGTAAAATCAGTGAAAATTCTCTGAATCTCTGGCACTCTACAGGCTTAGATTTTGAAAACAGGCTGGCAGTGAAAGAGTTAAATACCTGTACCTTTTTGTAATTATATTGGTTAATTTGCTATGCTATTAGTACAGTGCTTCTCAATTATCCCCCCCCCGGAAGAATTCACGCCCCCCCTCCCTGCGCGCGACTATAAATAGTGTTATTTGTCTAGAAAATTGTTATTAGTACACCTCTGCATAACATTATATCCTTTTATTAACAGTAAAAACAAAAAGAAACTTCCAATAAAGACTGCACTGTCTTTTTGCACTGAGGACTCAAATATTAATGTGTTTTTAAAAATCCCCTCCGGGATCGTATGTGTCCTATTTGGCCGCGGTGGGTCACAATTTAGAGTTAGCAAGTCAAGTTTAATAATCTGTTCACTTTTTTCTTCTTGTCTGGCCCGACTTTTTTAAATGAAGATTTCATATTAAAGCTCGAGCAGTTTTCTAAACTGGACTTTGGGTCGAAGCAGGAGTTTATAATTAAAGGAAGACCAACACCGGAGCTAAAGGGTTTGCTCCAGACTACAGGACGAAAGACTCGATCTTTTCAAACAGCGTCTTTTCTGCTTTTCCTGCCTTCTTTTCTCAACCTGCTGTGACAATGTCTAAACTCAGATGGTAGGTAAAGCTGTTTAATGTTATACTGTGGAACACTCCAGGCAGAGCAATGACGTATCCATAGAAACAAGCAGGGACCAATCAAAAAGCTACATTAGCTGCATCTTGAAGCTAATACATTAATTTCCTATGACCACAGTTTGATGTAAAAGTGCATCACCTTCCCGCCTCCTCCTCTGACAGCTTTGATCATTACAGGATACCCAATCTGAGCCGCCTCCGCCTGCAGCCTCTCGTTTGATTGGTCGTCTCCATGGTAACCACCAATGATTGGCACCCCAGCAGCCGACATGATGTGTTTGGATGTGCTTTGGAAGAAGAGGAAAATAGCCGTTTAAAGGGATTTGGTGGCAGGCACCTCAGCTGCTGGTCTCCATGGAGATACAAGCTTGTTTAAGACACACTTCCAGGTAGTAATAACATCTCCATGGAGACGAGCCATGTTAGTCAGGTCTGTGGAGAGTTATTTAGTAGAAAATAACTTCTAACCATCTATGGATATCACACAATTTTAAAGCTCCACTGTGTCACATTTTGGGTGGCAGGCACATCATCTGCTTGTCTTCATGGAGATACACAAAAAGCTCTATTTCGGAACATTCTAGGTAAAGCAATAATATCTCCATGGAGACAAACCATGTTAGACAGGTCTGTGGAGAAGCAAGCCCACTCATGTTTTTTAAAGTATTTTTGAGCAGTAATGAAGTCAGTTTTTTTTTTAAATTGGCTGAAATGTTACCCAGTGGAGCTTTAACCAAAACTAATTCAAATCCATGCGCACATACCTTTTAATGCCCATGTCTCTGATGGCAGAAGATGGAGGTCCTATGAAGATGATGCCTGCCTCTTTGCATGCTTCTGCAAACTCTGTGTTCTCTGAGAGGAAACCATAACCAGGGTGCACTGCCTACAAAGAAACAGAAAAATAAATTAGTGCAATGTGTCGTGTTGAAATGAACTTTCATTTGGATACAAAAGAAAACTACTACAAATACTACTACTATGTGTACTGTTTGAATGTCAGTACTACATTTTGGGCATGGTTAATGTTGTAACAAACTGCTCAGTTAGGGAGTAATAGAAGCAACAAACACCAAGACTTTAGAGATAACTAAAATTATAATGAAGAAAGTCCTTGCAAGGTCTGGAGATTCCTTGCCTCAAGTGGAGGAGTTTAAATATCTCAGAGTCTTGTTCACGAGTGAGGGGAGGATGGAGCATGAGATTGACAGGCGGATCGGTGCAGCGTCGGCAGTGATGCGGTCACTGTACCGGACCGTTGTGGTGAAGAGGGAGCTGAGCCAAAAGCCAAAGATCTCAATTTACCGTCAATCTACGTTCCTACCCTCACCTATGGTCATGAGCTGTGGGTAATGACTGAAAGGACAAGATCGCAAAAATGGGTGGCTGAGCACTCCCTTAGAGATAGGGTGAGGAGCTCAGTCACACGGGAGGAGCTTGGAGTAGAGCCGCTGCTTCTCCACATCGAGAGGAGCAGCTGAGGTGGCTCGAGCATCTGTTCTGGACGCCTCCCTTAGGAGGTGTTCCGGGCATGTCCCACAGGGAGGACGCCCCGGGGAAGACCCAGGACACCCTGGAGGGACTATATTTATCGGCTGGTTTGGGAACACTTTGGGGTCCCCCTGGAGGAGCTGGGGTGAAGGAAGTTTGGGAGTCCCTGCTTAGTGTGTTGCCCCCACAACCCAGCCCCGGATGAGCGGAAGATAATGGATGGATGGATAAAATTATAATTTATTCATTTGACCAAAAAGATAAAATCCCTTTACAAAGTTCTGAAATTATCCAGATAGAAATTATTATTCTATACCATTTCAACTATATCATATTCAAGTACTGTTTATTTATTCACAAGATTGCACTTTCTGCATTACATTTAGGTTGTATCCTTAAAGCATAAAGACAGCTAATCCCATCCAAGGTTAAGTGGTAAATATAGTTAAGTTTTAAATCAGGAGACCACAGGTTAACATTCAAATATTGATGAATGAAACTGAACATTGAATAAGTTTTGGTACGAGTTAAAGGAATACTCACATGTGACCCGGACTTCTTGGCGACCTCCAAAACCTTCTCCATAGAAAGATAACTCTGCTGAGACGCCGCAGGTCCAATGTGATACGCTTCATCTGCCTAAAAACAAAATAACACAATGACTATCAAATACGTTTAGTCATTTCATTAACCTTTTCAAAAAGGCGCTGTACCTGATTTTTAACATCTTTAAAAACACAAAAAAACAGTCATTTGAAACAGTTTGCAGTGGTCCAAAGAAATTCCTCCTCACTTAAAGGAGAATTAAAGGAAAAGTAACGTTTTTTACAATCTGAGCCTTATTTCGGTAATAAAACAAGCTGTTTTACTCACCCATAGTAATTTGGTGTCATATGGAACACTTCTGGAGATGTTTGAGATTTGCGATCTCCATCATGTGAGTTCTCGGGGCACTTGTTTGCGGTCTCCAAATAACACAAACTTTAGCACTTTTCAAATCATAGAAGCTCGATGTCTTAGCCTACGATTTTGTGTGGTCAAAAGTGGCCTGTAATCCGAGATTTAGCCATAGTTTCGAGTAGATGAGGCCAGTGCGCATGTGTGGACTGTGCTCTCAGCTCCCGGGACCCAAACATGAAACGCAAAGCTGTAAACTATGGCTAAATCTCAGATTACAGGCCACTTTTGCTTCAAACGAAATCGTAGGCTAAGACATCGGGCTTCTATGATTTGAAAAGTGCTAAAGTTTGTGTTATTTGGAGCCCGCACGGGGCATATTACATGCTTGGGGAATATATTATATGCCCCGAGCTATGGCTAGAAGTCACGCTAGGCTAACCGCAAATCTTAAAACATCTCTGGATGTACTCCATATGACACCAAAGTGCTATGGGTGAGTAAAACAACTTGTTTTATTACCGAAATAAGGCTCAAATTGTAAAAAAAAAAAAACCACGTTACTTTTCCTTTAACGTTTTTTACAATCTGAGCCTTATTTCAGTAATCAAACAAGTTGTTTTACTCACCCATAGCACTTTGGTGTTATTTGGAGCAGTTTCGTAGATGTGTTGTAGCGGTATCCGTGAACGCGAGTGCTCGGGGCAAATGTTTGTGGTCTCCAAATAACACAAACTTTAGCACTTTTCAAATCACAGAAGATCGCTGTGTCTGCGTAGACTTTAATTGGAGTCCAAAGCGGCCTGAAACCCAATATCCAGCTATATTGATGATGTCATCATAGAGGACAGCGCGCATGCGTGAACTCAGCCGTTTATAAACACCGCTAGTCCGAAAGAAGATAACTTTAGCTAACTCTGAACTTTACTTTTCTGTTGCGAGACATGGCAGAAGATTCAGAGTTTGAGACTGAAGAGGACTTATTTGAGTATGATGGCCATCCCTATCGTTTTGTGCCAGAGTATACGGATGATTTTAGGAGAAGCGCAGAGAACAGCCATCGGTTTCGTATTACTTCTCAGAGCCGTCACGCGCTGAAACCGCTGGCCTTCTTTCTTTTTCTTTGCTGGAAAAAAATAATCCGGACTGAAGTGAGTACTGCAAACACCATGGTCCAGACGTCTTACAGCTTTCCCTGTCATGTTTGGGTCCATTCTCAAAGCAAGTAGCCACATTTTCAATAAATCAGGATTCTGATGCGGAAGCCTGTGAAAGCTCAACTTCGTCCAAGATGTCATACGCTGACACAGCGATCTTCTGTGATTTGAAAAGTGCTAAAGTTTGTGTTATTTGGAGACCGCAAACATTTGTCCCGCACTCGCGCTCACGGATACTGCTACAACACAACATCTATGAAACTGCTCCAAATGACACCAAAGTGCTATGGGTGAGTAAAACAACTTATTTTATTACCGAAATAAGGCTCAGATTGTAAAAAACGTTAATTCTCCTTTAACAATTATGCATTCAGAGCATCATTATTTATAAGTTTATAAGCGCTTTTCACAACTTTTAGAGACCAGTTTTGGCATCACAGGAAAGCTAACAACAACTAACATGCTAACCACGCACTTCCTGATTCTCAGCCTCTTAATAATTAGATGCAGACAAAACAATGTTCCCATTTTGACCTCAAGAGCTGTTTATACAGTATATCTGTACTGGGGCAAGATGAAGTGTGCTCAAACACATGGAGGAAAAAAAATCAAGTATAGGCACTTTAAATGGTCAGTCCTCCTCACCATGGCGACGTGCATGGAGTGTCTGTCTGCATCACTGTAAACTGCCACAGAGCGGACGCCCATCTTTTTAGCAGTTCTCATCACACGACACGCGATCTCTCCTCTGTTTGCGATCAGGACCTTCTCGATCCTTGCCACACCTGCAAAAGACAAAGAAAAAATACAATGGAAAAGTACACAAGGGTCAAAAGCTTTAAACCTGCTTGTTTCTATGGGGATGTCATTGCTCTCCCTGGAATGTTCCACAGTATGACATTAAACTCTACATTAAAGCTCTACTTTACATTTATTCAGTTATAGGTTGTTTTATAGCTCAAAAAAACAGGCATTCTGACTGTGAGCGGGGTCGCCTCCCCACAGATTTGACCTGTAGCTTCGTCTGGTTTGGTCTCCATGAAGATAGAAAGGTTTAATGCCATACTGTGAAACTTTCCAGACAAAGAACATCACCAGACCAAGTTACAGGTCAGATTTGTGGAGAGGCAGGGAGAACTCCTGTTTTTATGGGGGGGGGGGGGGGGTACAATGGTATTTTATAATGGTATAAAATAATGAGCAATACAAATTCTAATAAATATACTATCTTAACCATTTGAATACTACCACTTTTAAAGATCAATTTTTGCAAGACACAAAGGGTGCGTTCTCACTCGGTCCTGACTTGAACACATTTTAGTCTTGATATAGACTTGGATTGGTCCTGGTCCAAGATTAGTTTGAGATTTAGTCCCAGCTGAGTCTCAGTTTTCAGGTGGTCTACATGCACGTACAAATGCACCAATAGAGCTGTTAGTTTAGGTGAATGATCTCACCTGAAGCCATCCTGGCGCCTCTTTTGGTCCATGACAGTTTCCTGGAGAGAGTCACACAGTTTACATATCAGCCTGCCATGTGTATGAAGGACAGAGGGGCCAAGGAGACAACAACTGGACAAATCTGCTCATTTATAACGATTAAAGCATTATCATTACAAAGGAAATTAACTGCACGACCTGTAACAATAATGTGTCTGGCAAACTGACTTAAAATTATGTATAGTTTTAAGTGTTAAGTAGTTATAATCATGGAGATATGCTACATTTACTTAACCTTGCACATCTTAAGTCATTAGTTTAAGTATTAGCTTCCTTGATCGTACACTTTATTAAACAGACACACATGCACACTTCTTATAAACATGTATTTAATGTAACCTAATACTTTCTAAAGACCATTCAGAGATGAAACTATCATTCACATTGATAGCTTAGCACGGTGCTAACATGCAGGTGTTGTTTACAAGCGGTTTGCATGGCAGAAAAGGAGAGTTCTCATTCACAAATTAGAATGCATATGTTAAGGATTTTATTGCACTTACTGTGTAAATATTCTGAAGCCTTGTAACGTGGGGAAGCTGAGGATAACAGCTGCCATAGTGAGCAGCTGAGCTCGGAGCTTTGCAATGCTAAAGGGCCGCTACAATCTTGGCATTTCGCTCGGGGGCGGGGTTTATGCCCCACGTGACTGGATTTTTAGTAAGAAAAAAAGAAAGAATATAATAATATTTTCTTTACATGCTGATAATACAACAATTTATGCATCATAAAATCATATGGCGATGGAAATGTAAGAGTATTTACGTGGTTAATAAAATATTTCTGTCATAAAATTGATTAATGTGTTGTTATTGCCATCTAGTGGTGAGTGTGTGAATGTGCAGCACACAGATGAGTACATGTGTGACAGTTAAAGCATGTTTACTTTGTAAATAATAAACTCAACAGTGTTTGGATCCACTAATCTATGTCACTGGACCTGTCTGCTCCTGTCAAACCCTGTCTGTCCAGTGAGAGGACTGTTCTTCTTTTGTGAAGAAGAATAAAGGCTCAACATGACATAATAAATAATTTAATCCAGTCAATTAAAATAGCTCCACACAGTGGGGCATTAAAGTCAGCTTTATTGTCAATTCTGCCATATGTGTTCAACATACAGTCAATCGAAATTTCATTTCTCTCTGGCCAGGTAGTGCAAAAAAGACACACAAGAACCAGAACTTGATTCTTGCCAGTTAAAGTCACACTGATAAAAGGAGAAATTCAATTTGTCAACTGGACAAAGTTTATTTGGTCGAAAACGTTTCGCAGCTCATCCGTGTTGCTTCGTCAGTTCTGGTTAGTATAGCCATTCAAGGCCATAATGGGTTTTTTCACACCTCTGGCCCTGACCTTGCTAACCCTACTGTTTTCTTTGTGTGTTTTGATTTAGGTTTAAGGATAGAGTAGAGAGATAGATGGGAGACAAATTGTGTCTGAGACCTCAGTTTCTGTTCAAGGAAGGATTCTCTTTCTTGACAAAAATAGCCTCTTTAACTCCCCTCTCAAACCAGTTCTTTTCTCTGGCTAAGATCTGTACCTCACTGTCCTCAAAGGAGTGGCCCGTGGCTTTTAGGTGGAGATGTACGGCAGATGACGGTCCACTCTGGCACGCCCGTCTGTGTTGGTACATCCTCTTGTGAAGTGGTTGTTTTGTTTCTCCAATGTAGCGCTCACTGCAGTCTTCACTACACTGAATGGAGTAGACCAAATTGCTTTGTTTGTGACTCGGTGTTTTGTCCTTTGGGTGGACCAGTTTTTGTCTTAAAGTGTTGACTGAAATAGACTGGGATTTCATATTGTCTGAAAATCCTCTGTAGTTTTTCAGAAACACTGGCCAGGTAAGGAATGGTTACACCCTTCTTCCTGGATTCTGATTCCCTGTTGTCTTGTTTCTTGTCCTTGTCTCTCTTAGTTTTGTTGAAAGCCCATTTAGGATATCCACAAACAGAGGGCTTTCTGCACATGCTGTTCTTCTTTCTCCTTTCCCTCTGTGCTTGTAGGGACCACTTGGGCCATGTGTTAAAATGTCAGAATAAGGGTCACATCATGATCATTTGTATTCCTACATCGGTAGCGGTGGAGGCAGCAAGAAAGAGACTACTGCAGGATACCAAGCTAGAAGAGAGAACCAAATTTTTACCCGACCAAATCTGCCAACTGCTGGTAATTTGTTGAAATACCACCTATTACCAGTTCAGAGGAAACTTCTACAGGCAAATCCACAGCTGTGCAATGGGCTCACTGGTCTCCCCTATCATGGCTAACTTATATATGGAACAATTTATACATGGAACAAAGTGCTTTGGCTTCATATCCAGGCACTCCACTCACACATTGGTATCGTTATGTGGACGATAATTTCTCGAAAATCAAAATTCAAGATTTGGAACCTTTTACTGCACATATCAATTCTGTAGATCCGAACATCAAATTCACTCGTGAAGATGCCAAGGAAAACATATTGGCTTTCTTAGATTGTGCCGTAACAATAGGAGAAGACTGGCGACTCCAAGTAGAGGTCTTCCGGAAGCCCACACACACGGACCAATACCTGCTTTTTGATTCACACCACCCACTGCAGCACAAACTTGGAGCTATTCGGACATTACGACACAGGGCCACACTTCAAGACAAAAACTGGTCCACCCAAAGAACAAAACACAGAGTCACAAACAAAGCAATGTGGTCTACTCCATTCAGTGTAGTGAAGACTGCAGTGAGTGCTACACTGGCGAAACAAAACAACCACTTCACAAGGGAATGTAACAACACAGACGTGAGAGCCAGAATGGACCATCATCTGCCGTACATCTCCACCTAAAAGCCATGGGCCACTCCTTTGAGGACAGTGAGGTACAGATCTTAGCCAGAGAAAAGAACTGGTTTGAGAGGGGAGTTAAAGAGGCTATTTTTATAAAGAAAGAGAATCCTTCCTTGAACAGAAATGGAGGTCTCAGACATCATTTGTCTCCCATTTATAACTCTATCCTCAAACCTAAATCAAAACAAATAAAACAATACGGTTAGCCAGGTCAGGTCCAGAGGTGTGGAAAAAACCTATTATGGTCCTGAATGGTTCTGCTAACCAGACCCCACACTCTTACTGCATATTGAAAGGTCCCATGACATGGTACTTCTTGATGCTTTTATATGGCTCCTTGATGGTTCCCTAATACTGTAAATGAATCCTTCTTCAAAATCAACACTCAGTGCATGAGAAACAGAGATAAGATGAGAAAGAGTATTTTTTCTCCCTCAGAACAGGTCATAATGGGCGTTGTTGCTTGAATGCAAATGAGGAGAAAAGAGCTGGCCAATAGTAGAGGGTGGGGGCGTGGCCAAACTCTCCGCTCAGAGCTGTCAGCTGTACCCTCTGATCCATTTCCTTGTTTTTGCACGGGGGAGAGATTTGAAGCGTTCCATTGAAAAATAAACACATTTCCACATAAAATAAAATTAAACCACTGCTGTTCAAAGGTCCAGAGGCTCAGATAAAGGACTTCCGAGCCTAGAAACACTCGGACGTGCCTCCAGGCAAATAAAAAAACGCATTTCGCATTGCCTAGCGCATTCGCAGTCCAAACTCTCTGGGCGTGATTTACAGAGACGCTGAGTACAGACAGACGGGGGTGGAACTGCATTTGCATTTCTTTTTTCGATCTGACGTCAATAAGGTGCCTTGTTTAAAATCGCCTGTTTGAGCTCCGATTTTTTGTAATGTAGAAAAGGATCGCAAATGCTCAGTTTAGACATTTCGCAACTTTTAACCATGGGGGGGGGGGGCTAAACAGGGTAGGGGAGCTCACATTAACGTTCAAAAACCTCAGAAAGTGAAAATTTCATGCCATGGGACCTTTGAATAGGCTTAATAGACCGTCAGGCTGGGCGTCGCTCACAGAACAGGCCAGTCCAAAGTTGATGAGTTTGACCTTGAGGGGCTGTCGCACGTGGTCAATCATCATCACATTTTCAGGCTTCATGTCACAGTGGATCACTCTAGTGCACTTCAAGAGCAGCAGCACTACAATCATCTAAAAAACACAAGAGTTCACTTTAAGACATGTGGTGTTAAAGGTGCATTGTGTAACTTTTCTGGCGAAAGGGCTGTCAAATGCTTTCCTCTATGGAGATGTTATTGCTTTGTTTCACAGTATGGCATTAAACCTCTATCTTAATTCTATCTTCTATGTATTTCTGAGCTATAAAACTACCTGTAATTTAATAATTGCAAGGTAGACCTCTTTAATGTCATACTGGGGAACATTCCAGACACAGCAATGACTACTTAAGTAATATATATTTAACAGTGTGTTGTTGTGACACTATTGTACTGTGAATCATGTATTTTTGTAGCCCTAGTTGATATAATTACACATATTGATTAAACAAACTATTTAAACTAAACTAGCTTTGTTTTGTTTTTTTCACTGTGGTTTTGAACTACAAATTACTACTATATTCAGAAATCTTTCCAGGTTTTTTTCAGTGAATATGAATAAGAAAACTGATATGCAGTCCATCCACAGTAATACAGCATACATACATACATAAACTGGTATAAATTGCAAATATAAAGAACATTATTATTATTATTAGTCCAGAGTCTTACCTGTGTGAGAATGGGCCTTATGTGTTTGAGAGGCAAACTATCAAATGGGGAGTTGAGCAGAAAACTCTCGAGACTGATGTCCAGCCTCTCAAACTCGTGGCAAAAATTCCCCCGAAACTGAAAAGAATCGATCCACTGTACGATGTGGTAGGATTCAGAGCCACTCTCCTTCAGCCAACGCAGGATCTGGGCCTGTAGGGGGCGCACAAGGGCAGGGCAGACAAGTTTAGAACAGTCAGTATAGACCATTTTCAAAGCTACGTCATTACTGAATGCGCGCGCAGTGTTGACTCAAAACAAAGCCACTGCCGCCATAAAACCCCCAGCGAAGATATAGAAAAGAAGAGCTCGAATAAAGAGAAACAGATGGAATAAATGATAGTTCATACCATTCAACTGACATACACACAAGTGAACACCTGCTGCTTGTTTAGGGTAATTTGCCCAGGTGTTCAATGGTGTTTAATCATGCTGATTAACTACCAAGCACAGGACACCGAAAGCTCACAGACATATTAACCAGGTAACCTCTATGACAGACACATGTAAACGAACACGAATAACTTTGTTAAAATGCATGATAGGTTTTCGCATGACCATCATAAATGGCATTTGACATGACTGAGATCACATCTGTGACTCGTGAATTAAGTCATAGTATGTTACTTAACCCGCAACGCAAGTGCAGATGGCGGTCAGAACGTAGTTATCGCGCTTGTTGATGATAGCCCAAGCATTGTACATGGTCGTCCTGTGGCCTTGTCTTTGACTGGGGAGAACATCAGATGCCAACACGCAAAACTCCCCATCGATATCGTGGTATTTTACCTCCTGTGCATGGCCTCACACGGCAAACTGGTAGGCATCCATGGATTTGTATGCGCGCACTTTCTCTCTTGTATACACGCTGGGCTTCTCCACTAAATAACAGTGGATATCTGACCACTGTAAACCTGGCCACTTTCTACTGCCACTCCGTGATCGCATGAGGATCTGGTAGTCGAACCCCATTGCTCAACGTGAGCTTTTGAATGTAGCTCTCCCTATCGTTCAGATACTCCGCTATGGTCCGCCATGGTTGATTCTGGGTCAACAAAGTGCGCACATGCCGGTGACGTCACGTCTGTTTACTAACTGTAAAGGGGTCTATTTAGTCATATTTCTGTGTACTTGTACAAATACATTTGTATAATGTCTCTTACTATTTTATTTTCACCATTTATATTTTTTTTCTTTATTATTCAAATATGTTGTGATGTGTGAGCTGCTGTGTTCAAGCAATTTTCCTAAGGTGGTTTAAGTGTGTTGCCCAAGGCCACAACTACAGTATTCATCTGTAGGAGCTGGAATTGCACAACCAACCTTCAGGTCAGTGGACAAACGCTCCACCAACTGAGCTACTTTTGCCCAATAATAGTTGAATAAACCTAACTTAGATAGGTTTTATTATAATAAGCCCAAATATATGTTGTTTGCAGATAAAACTGTATTTTGTAATCAATTTAATTAATGCAACCACTGAAGTCATAATTTTGTAATGAGTGATTTCATATTTGACTCTGTGGTGGCATCAGCCATCCTGTACGGTGTGGTCTCCTGGAGCAGCAGCATCACAGAGAGGGAGAAGAAGAGGCTGGACAAGGTCATCAAGAAGTCCAGCTCTGTCCTGGGCTGTCCTCTGGACTCAGTGCAGAAGGTGGGGGACAAGAGGGTCCTGGCTAAGGTCACCTCTATGCTGGACCATGAGTCTCACCCCCTACAGGACGCTCTGTCTGCTCTGGAGAGCAGCATCAGTGACAGACTGATTCACCCTCGCTGTGTGAGGGAGAGGTTTCGCAGGTCTTTCCTTCCTGCTGCTGTCAGACTGTACAACGAACACTGTTAACATGTCATTCAACTTATCTGCACTACAATATTCAGCTATACTCCAGAGTCTATTTTTAGGTCTAGTTTTAAATTATCCTAGGCCATTATTTATTTATTTATTATATTGTTCTGTTGCATGCTACTTTTTCTTGCTGTTCTTGATCTGTGCGTTGCAACACTGGAATTTCCCCACTGTGGGACTAATAAAGGCATATCTTATCTTATCTTATCTTATCTTATTTCCACACACATCTCTTACCTCCTCCTGACACCTGCTCTCTCACCGGAGCTCATTTTAGTTAGGCGTTTTAGGAAAAATAGACCAGAAGTGTAAGAGGTTAAAAAAATAGATTTAATGCATTTACAGATGACGAGAAAGGGGAGAGGCCAAGTGGCAAATAAAAAAAACACATTTATTATTTCTTGATCAGATTTGTTGTAAAATAACTTGTAAAATAAGGAGGTTTGCAGAGGTATACACTTTTTAAATGCATCAGGATATATTATTTATCTCAGCTTCAAGGTTTGAACATCTAACATGTAATAACTAAAACAGCATAAGCGCAAACAAACAACAGCAGTTCTAATGAGTCTAATGAAGCTCTGTTACTCAAATTAGACTTTAATCTGAGCTTTATTTTAAAACACTCTGACCAGAAAGAGCTGACTTAGTTGGAAACACAACAGGTGAGCTGATTTGTGCTGTTAAACAAGTCCCACTCAAATAACATTATAGTCACAACAAAAGTTTTTCAGTTATTTATTTATTTATTTATTTTTTTAATGAAAATCCTACACAGGACCATGAACGGCTCCTGATAATGTCTTGTTTAAAGGTGGATTGTGTAACTTTTCTGGTGAAGGGTGCGCACTTTTATCCATGAAGATGTTGCTTTGTCTGGAAAATTTTGCAGTATGACATTAAACTTTTCTATCTTCATGGGGACCAAAGCAGATCAAGTTACAGGTAAATCTACCTGTAATTGATTATATGTAAGGTAGAGCTGTTTAATGTCATACTGTGGAACATTCCAGGCAGAACAATGACATATCCATAGAAACAAGCAGGTGACGGATCCTCAACCAAAAAGTTACACAGTACACCTTTAAATCCAGTTTGTTTGTTTTTTAGTTTTCAGGCAGTCTTAGAACTTTTTGAGAAGTGTTTGCTGAAGTGTGCATTTTGTCACCATGGAAAACGCATACATGTAGAACACCCCCAGCCTGATGTCACTGTAAAGTATCAATATTGCTTAATCTAACAATAGAATCTGGATGATATATCTACAAAAATATAGAGCAACAATCTTCTAGGAAATAATGTAAGTTACAGTTTTCCAGTGCACAATGGAATTTTTCTGGTGCATTTCTGGTGGTTATTTTGCGGAAATGTTATTGCTGTGCCTGGAATGTTCCACAGTATGGCATTAAACTTATCCATACATTTACTAAGTAATAAAAGAGTTATTGTTAAAAAAAATTCTTGAAAACATACGTTCTTACTGTAAGCGGGGTCACTTCTCCACAGATCTGACATTTACCTTGGCCTGGCAGTGTTTCCTGATTGTCTCCATGGAAACAGATATGTTTAAAGCCATACTATGGAACAATTCAGGCAAAGAAATAACATCCCTATGGACGCTCCACCAGAAAAGTTACACAGTGCACGTTTTTATACACTTTCACATCTCTTTTTGTACATAAAGTCTGTGTCGCATTCACAGACAGTTGTACGTTTGTGTTGCATTCCTGAACATAGAAGAATCGTGGTGTGTTCACAGAGTCTCGTAGCCGTTCCTGCGTCTGTCTCTCATGATGACGTAGGTGAGCAGAGCGATGAGGAGCAGTCCCACTATCACCGCCCCAATGATGATGGGGATAACGCGCTTGTTAAAGTCTGCCCAGCACTCCACCTCTGACAGACACAACAGATACAAGAGGAAAGGTCAAACTAACCGACCAACCACAGGGTAACTGGTTTTGAATCACCTGATCTACAAAATATGTGCCTTTAAACATGGTCTCCAGTAGTCTTGTTTCGGTATTTCATGTTTTAGAACTTAAAATAATGGCTAATTAAAGAACCACACATTATTTCACAGCTTCAGTGCTCCTCATACTGGGATCTGGTGCAGCTCTCTATCTACTGGCAGTAAACAGAGTTAAGGTGCAGTGTTTCAGCTAATATATATATATATATATATATATATATATATATATATATATATATATATATATATGACTCCAGTCTAACGCGGAGTAGCTGCAGATACCGCTGCGGTCAGTGCTGACAGACCTGGACAATGGCTGGGTCACCAGAAAAATGCTTCCCACAACTTATTTTGGTCTCTGGACTGTGGGGAGATGCCCAAGTTTGACCTGGGGGTGGCATATCCCTTTAAACCTTAGTAAATTTAGTGAAGTCAAGTTTATCTGAAATACTGGACAATGCACCAAAAAGCCCCAGAGGAAGATGGACTTCAAATATGTCTCCACTTTACACCATTGGAGCTGCCATGATAAAACAGTGAAGCTGCATGTTTATAATGATGCATAAAGGACATATGAGAGACACATGAGAACAGAGGAGACACAGTGTAACAATAGTTATTTGAATAAAA